>JAXCEF010000206.1:0-92069 GCA_037178605.1 Colletotrichum euphorbiae
CGTGATCCTGTAGTACAAATGTCCTGTCCTAGTCGTCTGACGCCTAGGTGGGTTGGTTGGTTGTTATCCTTGCATAACGGGTCGTAACACTTAATACTACTATATTATATAAGAAAGCCTAGCTAAGGCTGCAAAGTACTGGGTTATATTTGTGGCGATTTGTGAAAACTATAATATAGCGGGCGTTGTTTTATTATGCCTCTATAAAATGGGGTGAGGGGAAAGATAACCTAGTGGTAGACTTCTACTAGTCTATTATAATAACGTCCTCTAAGCTTGAGCCTGAACTTAAGCCCTTATCCTAATATAGATATCTTATACGCCTCTTCTAGGCTCCCGCTATAAAGCGAGTGTGGGGTGGAGGTACTTAATGAGGTTAAAGATCTAAAAAAGAAAATCTAGTAGTTATACTACTAGATATTAGTATCTTCTTAGTATGCCTATAGCAGTACTAAGGGGGTAATAAGACGTTTAATAAATAATAGTGAATAGGAATAATATGTAGTGAAATAATAAAAGATAGGTCTTGGTATTAAAAGAGTAAAAGTCTTATATTATTATGTCCTATACTACTAGTCTTATTTATAGATAGTAGACACTGTATAATAGTAGTAGTATGCTAAGTAGCAGTAACTATATGTTACAGTACGTAATAGTGACTGCGCACTATTTATATAGTAATAGTAAGTATTAAAGTATATATAACTAAAATAATTTATATACTACTTAGACTAGTTATACCTTAATATAAATCTAATATATTATATAATAAGCTACTTATTTAACTTTAAATAAAAAGGAATAAAGGTTTTATTATTTTCTTTCTATATTTTAAATATCTACTAATATAGGCTAGAGGAGTAAATTAGGTAAATAGTAACTAGATTAATTACTTATAAATATTCCTCTTATCTAAGTTTATTAATTAACTTGTACCTAGAGGTACTCTAGTTAGCTATATATAATATATTATAGGTATTTAAGACATTACCTAAACGCAGGAAAGCTTTAATAATAAGTAAAAGAAGAAAGAAAAAGAGAAGCTACCTAAAGTTAATTATTAGTATACTAAATAAAAAGAAGGTGTATTATTTTACTTTATTTAAGGTATAGAGATATTAGAACTAAGAACCTAGAGTATAGTCTTTACTAAGAGGTAATAAAAGTAAGGCTAGTTAGTATTTCTAATACTAGAGATAAGGAAGTTATAGTTAGATATTATAAGAGAGGTAATTTATAGACTTAAGATAGGTAATATAAAGAAGTTTAGATAGAGTTAAAAAGAATAAGAGGTAAATCATATAGAAAGAGATATTAGGAGAAGAAGAAGAAGAAGTTATTTATTTAGTTTCATAACTATCTATTACTATAATAGTAGTTACTAAATACTACTTTTTTCTATGTTCCTACTGCCTAGAGATTACTCTAAGTTATTATTAGGTTTTGTATCCTAAGTTTACTTTACTTTTATTAGGGATAGAGGTAAGGGAGAGGGAGTTAATTATTCTTTCTATTTAAACCTTCTTAACTTACTTATCTTAGGTATTTAGCTTATTTATAGTTATAAAACTATACCTTTAACTCCTTAACCCCTCTCTACTCTTTTTTCTTTTATTATAAAACTAAACAAAGTTAACTATAAGGCATCTTTTGAGCTTAAGAAAACTAATCGAAAGGAGAAGAGCCTAGAAAAGCAATCAAAGTAGGACAAAAAGTAAAATTATTATTTTGAAAACTAAAGAATCGCTATACCTAGTAAAATTAATATTAACTCTTCTAAGCTTAGTGAAGATAACTTGCAGATCTAATAGCTAAATAGCACTATAGAGCCTGGAGAGTTAGGACTATCTTCGTAGTATAATACTATTTAAAATACTAAAATAAGAGACCCAATTACGTAATTCATAAGAATAAATACATTTTAGTAGCTAATTAATATAATATACTATATTAATATACTTATGTTTATAGAACTATTAATACTATCTTATCTTATACTCTGTTCTTATAATTAAGTTTACTATAACTACTATAATAATACAGCTAACTTTAAATATATTAGACTAGAACCTAAGCCTAAGCTAAATAAAGATAATCCTATACCTATGATACCCTAATAAATTAGAAGTAAGAAAGAGTCTATAAACTACCTAATAGTATAGTATAGTAAAGAACTATAAATCTCTATAATAGATTATACTAACTACTTAACTAATATCTATATTATATAAGGGACGTTAATTATAGAATAAAACCTAGATACTTATAATCTTATAGGGATACTATAAAAAGTAATTAGAGGCTCCTATTATAAGACTTATATTTCTTTTTATAGCACGCCTTAGGTGCTAGGTAAAACCTGTAATAAAACTTTAGTAAAAGCACTGGACCTAGACCTAAAAAATGAAATCTATAATATATATTAATGTTTAATTATAGTGGATTAAGCATATAGTTACAGCTACTACTAAGATTTAGTCTAGGACTAATATAGTAATTAGAGATTCGTAGATGCTATAAATAATCTTAAAGAGTATTATAAGGTATTAGTAGCTTCTAATTAGCTATTATGAATCCTATTAATAAGCTAGTATATAGTTAACTCTATATCATAATAAGATAGCTTTATATATAGGCTTTGATATATTAAACAAGCCTAGGTACTTATTCAAGAAGGCTTCCTATCGCCTAAGTATAGTTAAATAGTTGAAAGAAACTCTATTACCTTCCTAGAGTCTAAAATTTCACTAGTTAATTAACATATCTCCACTATTACTTTGGAGTTTCATAATATACCTATTAAAAGTAGGATAGCTTCATAAAATATTACTATTTCCTAGAAGGCTTTTAAGAAATTACTATTCTTTCCTTAAGTTTATATTATATCTACCCTACTCCCTACTAATAGTTAACCTCCTATTAGCATTAATAATAATATTATCTTTACTATAATCCAGGATACTCCTTCTAGTAACTATAGCTCACCTATACCTACGCTTACGCTACTGCAGTCGCAAAGTTCACTATTATCCAAAATATCTAATAGAGAGCTTAATTATCTTAGATAATAAATCAAAGACTAATATTTATAGAGCCCTAACTCTATTCCAATACCTACTAAGCCTTTGAGAAACTTATTAGTAGACACAATAAGCTATTCTAAGTTTCTTAAAGCCATAGATAAGTATAATTATTACCTAGAGAATTATATATAGCAATAACTATATTAATAGGAGTAGATTAAATAGAATATACCTAAGGGGATATATTACCACAATCTTTCGCACTTACCTTAATAGAGTAGATACTTATAGCTATACTAGAGCTTAGAATAGAATAAATTATATAAGGAAGACGTAGAGATAGAAAAATAGTTATGAAGGTATAAACTAAAGCAGAAAGCTAAAGCTAATGAGGGCTCTATTTTATAGTAAAATCGCCTACTATAATAGAAGCAGTAAAATAGGTCTATTAATAGGACTTTATATAATAGTCTTTCTTTTATTTTTACTTAATTACTTATTAAAACTCCCTATAGGGGTTCTTTAGTAAGTCTTAAGGAGACAATCGGGGTGAAATAGGATAATATAGCTGCGCAGTTAGTAGTATAGCGAGCCTACTAATAGAGGGGTCTAAATACAAGAGGACTATATAGTAGAGGCGGGAAGGATCATCACTTATGTATTATAATTATAGACCTCTATATCCTCAAGTAGAGAGATACCTTAAGAATCCTGTATACAATTATTTACGATTTCTCTTCGATTTTAAGCTTAATTCAGCTTATTCTTCCTGTTTAGATCTGCAAATTCCTATGCGCATCTTTTAAGCCTATTTTCGTTATTCCTGCCCTTTTGTGGGTAGTGTTGTGTTGTTTGCTATCTTTGTAGTCCCTAATAGGCTCCTGCCCATCCCAGTTTAAATTAGCTAAGAACAATAGTAGTAATTATTAATATTTTATAAGTTATATACTTTCTATAGAATATCAAGTACAATAAAAAGTTTAATTATAGCTTTTAGCTAAGTTAGATAATTATAATAAAGCTATATAAAAGCTAATCTGAACTAAGATAGTAGAGCTCTACTAAGCTTATATTTAAGAGAAACTCAAACTATTAATACTAAGGTTCTAAGTAATCTAGCTGTAACAAGTTAATAACTATTAAATAAACTAAAAGAAGAAAACTTAGATTATTAAAGATAGCTATAATAGGGGAGAATAAGCTAGCTAGTGTAGAAGTATGACCGAGTTCATTTCCAAACGTCCAGCTAATCACTTATATTAACCACCTAGTCCACATTCTGAGCCCTCGGTATTTGCTCCAACGAATTCCCATAGCCAGCATATCACCTCGTCTGCTGAGGCACCACATCCTCCTCGTCCCAGATGAAGCCCGAGTTGACTTGGACATCCGTGGAGCCCTACTCGAAAGACCCCGGAGCCGCCCAAATTGTTGACAAAAGGCGACTGGTCGGTCCAAGTCGAGAATGGCGAAGCGTCTCCCAAAGCTCGGTGAGCCGTCGGTTCCGACCTGCACGAGGGCCATGTTTGCGTATAACGGAAACCTAGAATAGCACGGTCTGTGAGACGAGAGAAAAAAGAAACTAGAGATGAATGGATTAAAAGCAAGAAACTTTCGATTTCCAGTCCCGTAAACAGTAGCATCCTCAACGACGGCGCCGCCTCTGATCTCCGGAGGTGACGCCCTCAACTCCGATAACTGTGGGGCTCAGCTCCGGAGCTCTTACAAAATAACGATCCGAATGACGACCGACGATGTCACTAAGACAGCTATAAAGACGTGTACGCATGAGACCCGAGACGCCGAATTCGCCCACGGAAGCCGGAAACACACTCGTCACACACTCTCTTGTATAACAATCTTGATAGCATACCGTGTTGTCATGGCCTCAGAACACCACAGTCCGCGTCCGCCAACCTCACCAACAGCGAACGCTCCAGAGCAGGCGTCTTCTCAGCAAATTAAACCGTTCAGCATCTTCGATAATCGTCAAAAGGGACTCATCATCTTGATAGTATCAACAGCAGCAACCTGTGAGGCTGTTTTTCAGGTGTATCCAAGAAAGAAAAGTCACACTGACTACCTTAGTTTCCGGGTTCGCCTCAAACATCTACTTTCCAGCACTTTCTACCATAGCGGAGGACCTTAAAGTTTCGGTCGAGCTCGTCAACCTCACAGTCACCACGTATCTCATCTTTCAGGGCCTTGCTCCAAGTCTCTGGGGACCGATATCCGATGTCAGAGGTCGGCGGGTCGCGTACATTGGCACGTTCCTGGTATTTCTCGGAGCATGCATTGGCCTCGCCGAGACCAGAACCTTCGCTGGCCTGATCATATTGAGGTGTCTCCAGAGCACGGGCAGCGCGAGCACGATAGCAATTGGTTCTGGCGTCATCGGGGACATGACGACGAGCGAGGAACGCGGCGGGTACATGGCCATCTTTCAGGCCGGCCTGCTTGTGCCTGTGGCCATCGGGCCGGTGATTGGGGGTGCGCTGGCAGGCTCGCTCGGCTGGAGGAGCATCTTCTGGTTCTTGACGATATACGGGGGAGTGTTCCTGCTGTTTATGGTCTTGCTATTACCGGAGACTCTGAGATCCGTCGTTGGGAATGGCTCAAGGGCACCGTCGACGCTCCTCCAACGATATCCACTCGTTTTCTATACGCCGAACACCAAGGCGGCACGGGATACGGAGGAGGCAACGGCGGACGTGGGGCCCCGGAAGAAGGTTGATCTTACGGCGCCGATCCGCATTCTCTTCAGCAAGTCGGCAGCACCCATCACGGTTTTCCTCGCAGTCTACTATGCGGTCTGGCAAATGAGCATCACGGCCATGTCCACCCTCTTCAAGAGCCAGTACGGGCTCTCCGAAACGCAAGTCGGGCTGACGTACATTGCCAACGGAGCGGGCTCCATTATTGGCACCCTCGTGACGGGAAAGATACTGGACATGGACTACCAACGCGTGAAGACCAACCTGGAGAGCCGACTCACCGGGAACGCGGACTTTCCCATCGAGAAGGCGCGGCTTCGGCTGGTTCCCATCTTCGCACTCCTGCAGTGCATCTCGATTGCCGTCTTCGGATGGACGATTCAGTTTCATGGAAAGGTGCACATTGCGGTCCCGATCGTGACGACCTTCGTGACGGGGTGGTCGGCGATAGGCACGCAATCGCTAGTCATGACCTACGTAGTGGACGTCTTCCCCGAAAGGAGCGGCGCAGCGAGCGCCAGTCTCAATCTGGCGCGGTGCTTGTTCGCGGCGGGCGGCACAAGCTTTGTGATGCCCATGGTCAACGCCATCGGGGTCGGATGGACCTTCACGGTGTGTGTTGCGGCCCAGGTGGCCGCTGTCCTCGGGGCGGGGGCGCAATGGAAATTTGCTGCTGTCTGGGGGCCCCAGGAAGCAGAGAGGAACAGACAAGTGTAGATAATCGCAGGACCTAAAGGACATTGCTGGTCAGCTTCATCAATACTACTTTAGTAGATAAGAGGGAGGTAGATAAAAGCCTCGCTCCTTGCTCGTCTCCATGTTTTGCCAGTGATTCCTGATGTGTGAGTGTCTGGGCGAGTCCGAACGAACTGAAACTGCCTTGATCCTTAGAGGTGCTCATATATCGAGATCCAACATCTGCTTGGTGCTTGGTGTTACTCGGTAAAAGTAAGGTACTAAAGTGCGTTTTGAGTTTTCCTGGAGGAAGAAGATTCCCGACCTGTTCTTATGACTGCGGCTACCCCTTTCAGTCTTTCTTAGTGGTATGACATGCGCCTTCCTCAGGCAAGAGCGTTTCTAGGTAGACTGTAGATCATGAGAAGGAAAGAAGGAAGACTTCACGGGTTCCTCCTCCTTCCGCTTTTTCCCATTCTTCTTAGCTCCTGCCCTAATAAATTGTTTGGTTTCTTAGGTTCCTTTCAATTTCAAGAGGCAACCCTGAGGCAGTATCTTCTTCTGCCTCCCACCTTCCTCCCCGAAAGCGTCCGTCTGTCTCCCTTCCTTCGTCTTCCACCTTGACGGCCTCGACCCCGCCCGTTGCCTCTCCTTCCATTTCAGGTCGGTCCTTAGGTCCACGTAGTCGGCGGCCAAGTCCTCCCACCAAACTCAAACCTGGCCGGTCCAACGGGTTTCCCACACAGTCAGTCTGCCAAGGTCGCACCTCTCGACCACACATATTCGTCAACTGCTCTTTCTTTTCTCGTCTTTCCTTCTTCTGTCTTTTCTCTGCCATTATCTTTCGCAAAAGAAAAACCCCCGCCTTCAGCATCCCTCCGCCAAGGTCGCCAAGGTCGGCAAGATCCAAGATGGCGTCGTCTCAGCAGCTCATGTCCTTCGACCTGGAGTTCACCTACTTCGTGGCTCCCAAGGACGTCCCCCAGTATGTTGCCGCTCTTTGGGCCTACCTTTCCCTCCAGAAGAACAGGAAGAAGCTGGCCGACTGGGACATGTCTGTTCCCAAGGCCCACGGCGCTGCCAATGGACCCGGCTCCGACAAGGTTGCCTTGACGCGCTTCGCAGTACGTTGACCACCATTTTCCCTCTTTCTCGACACCCGCCCTTGGAGACTCCTCGCGCGAATAAATCATCAAAAACTGACTTTCTATTAAGGTCAGATTTACTCACATGTCGGCCACCTACGATGACGTGAAGCAGGCCCGGGTCATATTCGACAAGGCTTACCAAGCCGGCGCCCGCATAGTCTGGAAGCTGCATTCCGCGCCCGCCCATGAGCGAGGACTCCTCCAGTACGACAAGATGCTGCGCCAGACCTACTGGCTGCAGAACAACCCGACCAGCACCTCCAGCTACTGGGGGGAGTGGGGACTGCACTCGGTCTACTACCCCGGCACAACGCCTGATGACGGCGGCCCTGTGTCGGAGCTCGAGAAGTTTCTTGACCTGTACGAAGAGGTTTGTTTCTCTCGGCCCTTTTGACTTCTCCGATGACTGACAGTGAGTCAGCGGATGCCTCAGAGGGCCGGGTCGCGCATTACCCAGACACTCATGAGCAGCACCGAGGATATGGTTTCCCAGACGAGCGAGAGCTTCTGGCGCGTACGCGAGGCCAAGTGGCGTCTGGAGGGCAACAACGAGAAGAACCATGGTGACGTTCAAGAGCTGAACCGCAGGATCCGCGCTGCCATCCAGTCCCACTGCAACCTTCTGGACAAGATTCAAGTTTACGGTAAGGGTGACAGCGGCTTCGATACCCGCGTCGCAGGGGCCATGAAAGCAACCGACTCCCTCGCCGCGCTTGTCGAGGATCAGCCCATTCGCACGACGCCGTGGTGGAAGAGAATCGTTGTCGGCAGAAACCACGTGGAGAAGCTGCGCGACTCGACGACGGAGCTCCGCGGCCGAGCATCCTCCATGGAGGAGGAGGCCAAGGGCCTCATCGAGATGTTCCCGCAGCGTAAGGTATGCACCCGCTGCATGAGACTTGACACTGACATGAGAAACAGTCGACTGCGCCCTCAAGCAGCACGCTTGCTCTTCTCGCAAGCTTGTTCTCTACAGCCACATGCAGGTCCAGTGGCCTAAGCTTGCCACCATCCTGAACCATGCCGACGCAGATGAGCAGGAGCTGAAAGGTCTGTTCAGCCCCGGCCTCCGGGCCATGCAGGACTCGCACACGCGTCAAGACGAGCTGGCGGGCGAGTATCGCAAGTTCAAGAAAGGCGACCGCGCCTTGCGCTCCGAGGAGAAGAGGTTTGTGAAGCGCGCCAAGAAGGCCCAGGGCAAGCTCGACAAGTTCTGGCGCGACTACAACAGGGCTTGCGACAAGTTCCAGAAAGGACAGGCGCGCACACCTTCGGCGCAGAAGGAGAAGGAGCTGGACTGGAGCAGCGACAGCGAGTACAGCGGCGAGACCATGTGTGAGAAGGAGTAGATTGGTGCGGGTGTTTGAGGCTTGCTGAGATATCCCTGAGATGTGGCGAGGATCATTGAGTTCGTGTCTGACATTTGCTCGAGGTCGTCAAGGGCTCATCAAGAAAACTACGTTGCTGATAACTATCGCGTTCGATGGCTTTTGTCTTGTTCATTGCATTCTGCCGTGCTGCGGTGAAGCTGGTAGATGCCTGACGAGTTGAAATGTGTGAATAGCTTCACGCGAGATGTCAGTCCGAGACACCATCTCAAGAGCGAAAGTGGAATCCAACGGCTCACTAAATGGGAAAAAATAGCAGCAGCAGCAACAGCAGCGGCGCTCATCCTCAGTCCGTCCCCAGGCGCGTCTAAGCTTCACACCCATGTCGCCCAACAACATGCTCAGGAACCGCAAAACGCGGCCTTCCATGACCGATCCCGCCCTCCTCTCCACGGACGGGCGTACAAACAAAGAAAACAACGGGTTTTTGATGGCGAGGAGAGAGAGGGAAGGGGGGGGGTCATGCGCGACGCTTGCGCTGCACGGTTCAGGCGGGACCGGAGCCCGCTGAAGAATATCGTCGACAACAAGAACCTGCTGAGCTCTCACCTCAAGGGGATTTATTCACCCACGGTGACTTGCGCCACCACCCGGAAGCGAGTGGAGGTACTGCAATCCGCAGCCCAAGGTAAGGAGCAAGCTCAGCGCCAGCAGCGGGCGCCAAGAAAGTCGCGTGCGGCCGGGCTATGTGTTGGCGCGACCTTTCGGGGCGATCATGTGCGTGCTTGGGAGGGGGGGGGGACGAGAGACGACGATGATGAACATCATCCATCATGACTGCCTTGGAAGATCATAGATGACTCTGCTAAAAGTCAGGTCAACAAGAAGTTAATTGTCTCACGAGTCAACAAAGTTTCTTGGCTTGAGAAGACGATGTCCCGAGAAATTACAGACTGAAGACGGGAGAACGGGCCAAGGCAGATAAAGATAAGGTAGATAGATCGTTGAGCGCAACAAATCAAATAGTAGCGGAGGGACAGCAAGCCGCTGGTTCCGGAGTGCTTCCCACCCCCTCCCTCTCATCTTTACAGCTCCTTCTTATATCAGCAGATCACCCGGGGGCCTGAAACATAACGCGAACGAGACGGGACAACCCCCAACTGGACTCGAGAACCTGGAAAGCGAAAAAAATAAGGAAAAGGAAAATGGAAAAGGGCGTGATATCTGACCGTCCGTCCGTCCGTCCTGCCCTGTCTTGCCCTGCCCGGTTGAGATGTCTGCCCGCCCCTGCGCATCGGGTCTCTGGTCTCTGATAAATTCAAACTTCGCCGCGCCTTCTTGGTTTTGATATAACCCAACAGGACGAGCAAAGCCATACGTGAAGGAACCGTAGAAGAACCAGGAATAAACAGTCACGACGGTTGCCAGCCAGCCAGCCGGCCCTTCCAGGCCCGTCCTTCGTACAAGCAGAAGCAGCAGGGCAGCTTGAATTGCTGCCACACCACCTCCCCACCACTACTACCACCAAGAACCAATTCCCCCCGTTTCATTTTCAACGTGACCTACGTCAAGCTACCAGACGTCCAGAGGCACAGCAAAAAAGGTAATCAATCATCCCTACCTCAATTAGCCCTTGTTCTTGTTTTTGTTTTATTTTTTCCCCGTGTGCATCCGCATGTGTGTGTGTGTGTGTGTTGTTCCAACTTCCGACACCGCTCCTCCTCCTCCTTCGCGCCACCGCCGCCGCCGCCGCCCACCTCGTGACCCTCTCTCTCTCTCTCTCTTTCTCCTCGTCCTCCACGTCTTGTTTCCAACTTCTGTTCCCCCCTGGCGCTCAACCTGCCCAATCTTTCCTTTTCCTCCAACAACAACAATCTTCACTCTCGTCGCAAAGCTTCACCTCTCCTCCTCGCAGCCGAATAAACCAGTGCTGCAGCTTCGGAAGCCGTCACAGTTCCCCCCAAATATTCATCCATCACACCGGTAAGGTCCCCCGCCGCGCGCGCGCGCCCGCGCATCGCATCGCGTCGCATCGCGCCATATCGACAACCCATCCTCCCATCTCTTCCTCGGTCGCGCACTTTCACCCGCCTCCCCTCTCCTTCACTCAATCGCATGAATCCCGCCACGATCGCCTCTCTCTCCGACCTTTCCACCTCAAAAACTAACATCCCCATGCGACAGCCCAAACGAACCCCAAACCCCAACCCGCAAAAACACACAAAAACAAAAAAAAACAAAAAAAGAAATCCCGGCAAAAATGGCCCGCGAAGGAACCCGCTCCCAGACGGGCAACTCCAAGCCCCGTCTCTTCCCCGTCGTCGACACGGCTCCCGTCCGCAAACCCAACTCTTCCGCGACCGCGAAGCCCAAGAAGCGCGTCACCAGCACCGCGACCGCAACGGGCGCCAAGCCCGTCGGCGTCACCAAGAAGAAGGCCGCCGGCGCCAAGAAGAAGCCCAGCGCTGCTACCAAGGTACGTCGCGATCGAGGATTCGAGATTGGGCGAGGGGATGAGAGGCATCTTTTGCGTCGCGCTGTTGGGATTGTCGCGCGCACGCAGGTCTTTTTATAAAAAAAAAAGTCTGCAGATTTCTTTTTCTTTTCTTTGGAGCCGGCAACGCGTCTCTGCGAAAATGCCCGTCTGGCGATTTACACCCCAAACCGAACAGCGCTGACCTTTTTTTCCCCCCTACTAGGCCAAGTCGGTAGCCAAGTCGGTCTCTACCAAGATCACCGGCGCCACCAAGGCCGGTAAGAAGGTATACAAAACACCCTCTCTCCCCTTGCCCCTCCTCCCTACAACCTTCATCTAACCCACGACCAGCAGACCAAACCCAAGACCGCAAAGGCAAAGGCCAACGCCCTCGAGCCCGTCGCCTCCTGAATTCCCTCCCGACAATGTTCTCTCTACGATGCTCCCCTCGGGACCTGACGCGACTGCTGGGGTTCCCAGAACCCAGCAAAAGCGTCTTGGTTCGTCGAAGGGAGCTTTTGTTGCCTTTAATTGCCTCTGTTACCCTTACGAAAGTGTCCTCTTCTTCGATGAGATACCACCGTCTTTTTTTTAATAGTCGAGCGTGCCGGTCAGGGATATTTTGTCGTGGTTTTGGGACGTTGGGCTGGGCTTGTTTGTTTTGCTACTCGGTCGGCGGGAACCTTGATGGGGAAACATCAATGCTGTTGGGTGTATTTACGCAACGAGGCCATGAAGACGGGTTTCTAATGAGTCGACCGTTGCAAACTTCGTCTTCGACGCTGGAGGGAACGGCCACAGGGCATGACAGCCACTCCAAGGACTGTCAGGATAAGGCTCTCCTGCGTAAGCCAAGCACCTACGAGACCAGTTCATGGTGGGAAACCAGGGCAAGAAGTCGAACAATGATTAAGTATATTGTGAACATGAATGAAAGTGGTATTTTCTATGCATACCTTACTTAACCCACGGATTGCCCGTGATAACACCCAGTCCCCCTTTTTGATCATGGTCCGGTCGTGTCGAACACCACCAAAACATTCGAAACAGCAAAATGTAGCAATGCGAATGCCTCAAAACCAGCGCCCCGTGCCCGTGCCATCAAAACACCAGAAAATCATATGGGAAAGTGCAGCTTCTGCTCCTTCCAAGGAATGTCGTACCAATTCTGCCAGTTCTTGCCGACACGCGGCTCCTCCTTGATGAGCTGCATTTCCCGCACACCGCAGAACATGCCGTTGCGCCCCGTCCGATCCACCATCTTCCACCCCTCCCTACGCTGGTATATCTCTTCCTGGAAGCGCTGGCCTTCGACCACCTCCCGGTGAGGGTTCGGCGTCGGGAACCGAGAAAACTGCGTGATGATGCCCTGCGGCAAGGCGAAGAGACGTTCCCAGTGGCGGACGAAGCGCTCGAGGTACTGCGTGCGCTTCCTGTATGCCACGCGCACGTAGGGGTTCACAAACACCCCTGTATCTATCTCTCCAGCCTTGTCCGCAACCGTGGTGACATCCGCCAAGAACAGGCAGCACTCGCAGGCGTCGAAGTATATCTCGGGCTCGTACCGGAATCGCACCGGGGCCGTGACGTTGTGGGGGTGGTCCGGGTTGATGACGTGGTGCGCCACGGCCTGCCAGTCGTTGGCCGGCAGCTGCTTGTCCATGTTTTGGATCCATTTGGCCTGCATAGCCACCATTCCACCCCAGCAGCTCTTCACGGGGACTGCGTCCGTCTGGGAAACCATGGCCTTGCGCGAGATACCCTTGCCGGAGTTGGTGAAGTAGGGGAAGATGGGGATGCCATTCGAGAAGCCCTCGGCGTCGCGCTGAGCGTACAGGTCGTACATGGTAAATACGTTCCAGTCGAAGTCGACGGAGCAGGCCGAGAGGTAGTGGGTGCGACCGTCGTCGCCGGCGTTGGTGCTGAAGAGCAAGTGGGCGGCGTCGACAGGGGCAAACATGGCGTCGTTGAGGAACAGAATCTTGTCATATTTGACCACGCCGACTTCGGGATTGGGGTCAAACCTGTCCAGCGGGTAGAGTGCCCGGTTTCGCATCTCCGCCAGGTATGCCAGTCGCTTCAAACGCTGGGTGCCGTCAGGCATGGTAATATGGGGGAAGGCATTGTAGTCGACGTGATGCTCGATGACGATGCTGTGCTTGCAGGGCACGTTCTTCTTAAGCTCCTCCAATGCCGCGGCGCCCTGCTCTCCGCTGTCGTTCTCGTATATGCTCAAGTAGGCGTTGTCCTCCCCAATCATGTGAATCAAATCCAGCACGTTCTGCGCCCACTCACCGCCTGCAATCTTTCCTTCGGGGTCGTACAGGCTGACGGCGATGAAGACCTTTTCGCTCTGGAGATTCGCACACCCAGAGAGACTATCGGAGACGAGGCACCGTTTCCGGAGGTCCTTGTA
The DNA here is from genome assembly GCA_037178605.1 of Colletotrichum euphorbiae. NCBI lineage: Eukaryota > Fungi > Ascomycota > Sordariomycetes > Glomerellales > Glomerellaceae > Colletotrichum > Colletotrichum euphorbiae. The sequence continues at coordinate 13,781 of JAXCEF010000206.1, forward strand.
GTGCTTCGGGTGACGCGTATAGGAGGGAAAGAAGATGGGCGTTGTGACGAATATCAGAATAAGGAAGATGATGGTGTATCGAAACAGGAGCCGCGGCAGGGATCGTGGTTGACGACGGATGGCCCTTAGCAGAGCTCTCGGTCTGGCCCTTACCCATGCAAAGAGGGGGCCTTTCCTCCTCCCCCGCGACGAGGGCTGTGACCCGGGCAGTAGAGGCTCTTTGTGTTCTGTGTCGAGGTCGATGGCTTCGATCGAGGAGGACCGGCATCCTTCGTCGCTGGACGGGGCCATGATTTCGTCGGGTCGTCTAGGTGACTGTCGACGAAGCCAGCTCGGAATTTGGAGCGTTGTCGATAGTCTTGCTGCGAAGGGGTCTCTGCGGGGGGTTTGTTGACAGTCAGCCCGCGGTCAAGGGCAGCAGTTCCTGATCAAGGGGGACCGTACGAAGGTGATAGTCGTGATAGGGTTTTGTCAAGGGTCCGAGCCCTCAGGAAGAGACGTTTTCAGCTATCTTATTTCGGCTACTGACAGAGGCAGGATGGGTCGAGGACGGCCCAGCGCGGCGCATGTGACTTGTCTCGAAGACGTGTCGCAGGAATGCGAGGTCCGATGGCGATGGCGATGGCGATGGCGATGCGGACTCGACGTGCCAGACTCGGGCGAGGACGGGACGGCCAAGGGCGTTGAAAACGAAAACAAAGAGGAATGTAATGATACAGAAAAGAACATCGACACGTTTGATTACAAAGTGTAGGCGTACCGTCGTCGTCGTCGTCGTCGTCGTCGTCGTCGTCGTCATTCCAGGGGCCGAGGAACAAAGAAGGAAACGGTAGAGGAAGCTGGAAACAATGGCGACAGGCCGCCAAGACAAGAAGGGCACGGGAAAGGACGATAAACTCAGAGTTTGGGGCAGCAGACTTCGAAAGGAAAGCGTCAATCGTCTCGCTCACTGTCCACCGAGCGATCCATTCGTCATATCCCCAAACAACCACGGTCCACACGAATACGTACATACTAGCATACAGTACACTAGAAACCTGTCGACGTACAGAGTACTAGGTACCCAGATTCGTGGAACGGCTTGCTTCCTTTTTTTTCCCCAACACAATCCAGCGCAGACATCAGACCGGTTATTCGTTACGCTGCCACTTCCCGACAACGCGACAATGCCCGGCAAGGATGGAAGGATGAGGGATTGATATCTCCCATGTTACAGTACCTCAATGTCAAAGAATTGGAAATGCTGCAGGATGCTGTGGGGCCATGAAAACACCAAATCTCAAGCCAGACGCTCCTCATCTCTGTCTCGTTTCTCGAGGCATCCAGCGAGGCAAACACAAAGAATACACATAAACTTCATACCTCATACCTTCCTTTTTACAAACCAAATGAGGTCAGCCGTCAGCAAGGAATTCGAAGCGATTGGTGCCGCTGACCTGCATGCACCCTCCAGCCGGATGACCGCTTCACTCGGGCGCAACACTGCAGCTTTTTGCAGCTGCAGTCAGGGGAAGCGGGAGAGCCCTCTGCTTAGCGCCTTGGCCTCTCTAAACTGGCCACGGACGCTATTCCCAATGAGAGTTAGTCGGGCACTACTGCCGCCGCATGTCCTGCTCATCTTCCACTCCCTTCGACTCCACGGGAATGACCTCCGAAGTTCGTGAAATTCAGCGCTTCGCAGGAGGAATCGCTGTGAATACTAGGCTTCTGAATCAGGTTCAAGCTTCTATGAAATTATCTCCCATAGTTTTCACTGCTCTCTAATTGCCTAAAGCGACTTACTTACTTTCGCACCGAAAGCATACCAACCCCGTCTTCATTCTCACTCTCTGATAGACTCACTCACTCACACGAGTACTGCTGCTCAAATTTCATCTCATTTCACACATCTTCAATGAACCCCATCGTGCAGCCGGTATTTTATCCGAACTTATTCTCTCATAAGACCCAAACTAGTCTCCGTCACCTATCTGACTATGTAGGCTGCCTTCCCTGGGACCACTTCTCACCATATCTTCTGTCCGCCCGCTGCTGCATCTCACCAATCTTCATCGGAAGAGAGGCTGAGAGGGGTTATGAAACGGCGTTGAACTCCGGCTGAAGGGCCCTCAAAAACCGACATGATGCGACCAACTCGCTTGTGTTCCTTTCCCTCTACATTTAGGTTTTATAGTCCCTTACCTCCAGGCAAACTTGGAGCCAGGACGGCATTCGCGGGCCCCGCCGGCTAATGCAACGAGAGGATCTTCCACATCCAATTGGGATACGAGTTGACCTTGCCTGTCATAAACCCGACACCTTGCTTGCGCCAAATCTGAAAGACTTGACAAATCTCAGCTAGCCTGTAACGTCCGCGTGATCGATACACGAAGTCCTTTGGATTTTGTTCGAGTATGACAACCAAAATATATAAACAAGGCCCGGCAACGGAGCGTGCGAGGGAAAGCTGGGTAGATGCATAGAGTCTCCCGAGTGACCGCCAGATCTACGTCGAGACCCATGCGCCGACAATCTAACACGCGTGCGTGGGCTGGCTTGCACATGACTCCATTAATGGCAGCCCTTCTGTGAGCCACGTTACGGTACTCGATATACCTTATTTGTGACCTGAAACGGTTTGCTCCCGGGGGAACGAAGAGCAACCAAATCGGTAGAACGCCCTTTGGATATACGAAATGCTGCCCTGCGGGAAGGCGAATAATTGATTTGATTGAATTGCCCTACTGCTTAGACAAGACTTGATTTGTCATCCTGCTCGTCCTGGAAAGCGAGGTTCGACTTCTCAGCCAACCTCTTCTCCCGTCTAGTTCCCAAATGCCAAGCAAGGAGAGTAAGGCAAGTGAGTACTGCCGCGAGCACAGCAAACAGCCAGATGTGCTTGGACACAACAAATCCCAGACTATCTGCCTCCCAATTGAACATATTCATGGAAAACAAGGCCTAAACCGGATCAGCAACAAAGCCTTCGCATACAGGCATGCTTTACACACAGCCACACTGGAAATGGGTAGATACACCATCGTGAGGATGGCGATTGACTTCATCTGCGCGCTGTCCATCTTTGCGGACAACGCTATGGCCGCGTTCGCTTTCGCGATACGCGTGTTGGTTGCCGAGTCTTCTCTCGCGATGTGGTTCCAGACCTGTCGGGTGTCAGATGCGGTTTTTTTGAGAGACCAACCTTTGCAAATTGCCTACCGTCTGCATGGCGAGAGATGTGTTGTTGATGATCATGTTGCAGCTCTCGATTTTGTCGTCGTATTCGCGTAATATGTCTTGGACACGCCGCTTCATTTGCAGCCCGACTTTCGTCAGGTCGTGCCTTTTTTTCATATCCAACGATTGAAATGTTCTTAGCTCCTGGTCGATGTCGTCAAACTCGAGAAGAAGCTTTGACAACTGCCGCTTCACCGCGCGGATGTGACCCACGAGCTCCTGGTTTTGAAGGCAGAGGCCGAGGTAAGTCTGCGTCTGCTTATCGTTCATCCCCGACGACTTTAAATACTTGGACGACGTGGTCAGATGATTCGACTGCAAGATGAACTCGTCCAGATGGCTTTCAACAATGTCGGATAATCTCTTGCGTTCGAGCTCAGCGAACAATCCAGGCATCATCAACGGATGCTGAATCTGGTCCCCTGAGAACTTGATCTTGCGTGAAATGCCTTCTAGTTGCTCCTCCGTACAGCCGTAAACAACGGCAAAAGTAGAACCGATGGTAGGGACATATGTCGAGGATAGCGCTAGATCGTTTGGAAGTGTTGCTGAGTGTGCCATTCGGGCAGTGTATGCTATGACGCGATGAGCCGCTGAGTCAGATAGACTTTTCGATAACGATCAGGGGTAACGCACATATTTCCGGGCCATCTGTTGTTGAATCAGAAGCATATCGTCGCAGTGGCGAGAAGCAGGCGGCCTCTCTCGCGATTGCTCTCTTGACATCCAAGGGTACGTGGAAATGTCGAACCAACTTATTCCAGGTATTCCGCGTAAATGGGATGTAGCTAAGAGGCGCAGAGATACCAAAGATTGGCGGGTGTTGACTGCAAAGACTGTGGTCGGACTAGTTAATACGGTCACAGAACGTGGGTGATAAGCCAAGATGGCAAGATGCGTACACGACGTAGAGCCCTGGCTTTGCGCTTTCTACAGTGACGCCAATGTTCGGTGTCTATCACCAACATCAGCAACTGAGTAAGTTTATGCTTTTGTTACCCTCTTGTTAATACTTACACTCGTCAACCAATTATCCCAATCATCTTCGGTGTGTAAATCTGCTGTTGCTGTAGCCTAGCGGTGGAAATGAATTAGAGCTTTAGATCTTGGTATACGAATCCAATGGCAGCATTGTCGCACATTGGTCTCTTCTGTGTGCACCACTACCACAGCCTTCCTTGCAGAAAAGTTGAAGTAGTCCAGTTCGGAATCCGACCATTCCTTGGTCTCAGATGGGATGTTCATTGCTTGAGTCCTTCAGGCCGACATTAGCTAGATGGAACATGATGTGTGCGCACTGTATATCGTTACCCACCTTGATGGCTCTAGAAGGCCAATATCAGCACACCAGAAGCGAGACAGTTTTGTTCTGGAAATAGCAGGGCTGAGTTGTTTTATAGGCGTTGCCAGTATCGCAGTAGCTCTCTTCATTCAGTGTTGGTTCGCCAGTCTCAGGGGACGGGAGTTTGCGGCGTTTAGTCAATTGCTAGGATTGGCTAGCCGCGTGGGCCCTGGCGCGCTATAACCGCTGGCGGTGCACCGGGAGCATTTCCGGCAGGGAATTCCAGTGCCCACCAACAACGAAGCTGACATCTGGGGACAAAAGTCAACAGCAAAGTTGTGCACACGACAGGCTTCCAAGCGCTAACTTCTAGAGTGGTGCGTGCAACGGAAGGGGAAGTGCAAGTATTGGATAAGAACGGTTGCTGGACATCGATGATGCCAGTTTTGATCTTCTAGGGATGTAAGTAGTTATGCGCGATCCCCCACAGACTTCTAAAAACGCCAAAATCAATACGAGGATTCCGAAGCTTACCCGAGTGTCGTGTGTACAACTTAGCGCCCGCCAAATTGACATCAAAAGCAAGACATTTCAGCACAAGTTGAGATCCAATCACATTCGTATCGCAAGCAGAAGCTTTGGATCCGTCCATACAAGACAACAAACTACCCAAGTAGACTTCTACGAACGTATTGAACTCAAGTACAAAAACCTAGTTTCTCAACACTACTTTTCCAAGTCATCGACTTCATGGCGTCGCATGGCGACTGCGGCACCGCATCAATTTCCGACTGATCTTCTACATCTCTATCAGGTCGTCTCCTCTGTCTTGTTCCTAGGCGCCAGGCCAAAACTGTCATCGTGGTTAGCCCAATGGAAAGAACCACAAAAATCCAGATTTTATTGGATACAACAGATTCGCCCTCTGTCGCATTCCAGTTGAACATGTCCATGGAAAAAATGGCCTTTGCAGGTTAGTACATCTGAATATATGGCTTGCTTGGGAACAACCAGAGAAGGACGTACAGCAACTGTTGATAAGGGAAGGAAAATCATGGTGAGAAGTGCGATGGCCCTCATTTGGGTACTTTCATGCTTAGTCTCTCTAGCAATGGTGCTGTTTGCCCGAGCAATTTGCGTGTTCATTCGGGAGTCTTCTCTTGCGATGTGATTCCATACCTAATATTTCTCAACATTCTGCAGAGCATATTGCGTTGAAAGGAGATAAGACTTACGGTTTGCATGGCCAGTGACGTGTTTGAAATCACCATGTTACACTCATCAATCTTGTCATCATACTCGTATATAATGTCTTGAAGTCGCTGTTTCATTCCGAATCCTGCTTTCTCCAGAGTCTCGGGTAGCCAAGCATACCCTGCGGCTTTCGCATCCGCACGAGGAAGGCTCAACTCCTGTGTGGTCTCGTCGATTTCGGCCACGAACTTTCTCAGCTGCCTTTTCACCGCTCGCATTTGGTCCATGAGGTTCCGGCTTTGCAGGCACAATGCCAGGTATTCTTGTGTTTTCGGACCATCCATGTTGGAAGAAGGGTCCCAAGTCGTATTTTCTAGATGCTCTGACCGCAGAGAAAACTGGTCCAGTAGATCGTCCACTGCGTTCACAAGCCTGTCTCGCTCTAGTTCCACAAATATCCCGCTGAAGAGCAAAGGATGGTGCATCTGGTCTCCTGCAGAACGGATTCGCCTTTCAATATGCCGCATTTGGAGGTCACTACACCCGAATACCACTGCGAATATCGAGCCGGACTTCGGAAGATACGTCGTCGCAAGGGCTAAGTCATGCGGCATGCTCGAAGACATTCTTGCGGTACAACCTGTCGCCTTTGAGCTCTTGCGACTAGAGCTGAGTTATTTGATCTCACTCACAAATCTTCGAGATTCTCGAATCCAATTCATATTGACGGGCAGACGAGAAACACGCAACTTCTCTTGCTATGGTACGGGTAATACTCCGAGGCACATGGAGTTGTCTCGTCAATCTTTCCCACGTGTTACCGGTGACTGGAAGATAAGATATAGGACCAGCATCTTGGCCATCAAAGACTGCTGAGGCTCTGCTGAATAGCCTGCTGGTGTCAGAAAGAAATGTTCAATTGGTTAAGGACTTCTTACATGAGGTAGAAACCTGGTCGTAGCTCGTCCATTTTCGACGTAATGCCCGGCGACTGATTTTCATGTCATTAGCACTAACAACTGCTCAAAAGCATGAACCTGACAGCTTTTGGACTGCGATTATCGTTTCTTACGTAGTTAAACCACTCTTCCCATTCTTCTTTCGTGGAGACCTTCTCTCGCATTACGCACTGTCATAGTAGGTCAGCACATGTCCAGAACAGCACAATCTTCGGAAATGCAGCTCATCAAAACTGACTTCGTCATCTTTCAAGTTTCGAATAACCACGGATTCTCTTTCCTCGAATGAAAAAACATTTAGATCTAATGAAGACCATTCTTTCGCTTCGGCCGGCAGGTCCATGGCAGAAGAAAGACGACACAGAACGGTCTCTTGTGCGCAGTAGTGAAATTATGAGAGCTTCCGATCAATGATTTGAACAACGTTTTGTATGAAGCTGGAACAGGGAGGCGGATGGCGGCTCGAAGTATTGACATGAAGAACTGCAGCGCAAATTTTCGATGTGGCGAGAAAAGACTTGGTGGGATGCCTCGCCAGTTCGCTCTTCCTTACAGCCGAGTCAGCCTGATTGTTCGAGACATCATGGTGTGAATCCAACATATTCTACCCTTGACCGACTTCATGCACTGCAACCAATCAATCGAGCGCAGTTGCGCGCAGCTCAAGAGGGGTGGTGGTGGCTGGTGGCGATGCCTGTAGGTATGCGTTGGCTGCATGCCAGCCGCTGGGCAATGTTGCACCACGTGAACTAGGGCGAACTTGTCTTACCTCACGGCATCCATATGTTACAGATTGGTCAGCTGGGCCGCCCCAAAAAGTCGACTCTGGGGCGGTTCCCTCCGGTGTCCCCTGAGTTGCGTTTGCCCACCCACTTCCATCTGTCCATCTCAGGTTAACGGTGTTTGCCTGTTGCATGGGCGGGCGGAACCGAGAACAGCTGCGACATTCCGGGTAAGAATTGCCTTAACCATCTCATCGACACCGCATCATGCTGACCGACACGTGTCTTCGATGCAGTGGGTTTACGGCCGGCGCAAACTCGACAAGGATACTTCAAAATGCCAGATTCACGGGCCTCTTCGAAGCCAGCAAAACAGCACTGGCATCCTACGATGTTGAGATCCAAATATCATGATCCAGCGAAACTGCGAAAATGTTTAGATGAGATGTATGGCCGGGCAAATTACAAAGTCGAGGTATGGAAATGATGCTTGATCACCGAGCTCCCCCTTCATGTGTTAAATAGTACTTAGGTCAAGAAAAATCGCTACTTTCTTTTGCTTCCAGCTCCAGTAAGAGAGGTACGTAGTCCAAGGAGACGCCTCTTTGATGCAGTAGATCATATAGCCAACAACGTCATAGGAAGAACTTGCTGCTATAGAGAGGAAAATCAAGTTACATTACAATCAGTGGCCTGAAGCCGATATCGAAGGGCAGGAATCTACATGTCTAGTCCCGGGTGCAAGATTGTCGAGCCATGATAAGTAGCCATCCAGCACGATGGCTCGGCTCTCAACAAAGGGGTTAATCGAAGTAGATGTCAGAATCCTCGAATCGTTCTTGATATTCGTGACACAGGAGCTGTTAATTTGATTCCCAACTCCAGATTACCCCTTAGAAAAGGAAGACAGTGTAAATACAAAGCTCATGAAAAATCGTCAGACTGTTGTCTCTTCAAATAATAGCTTTCGTCGGTCTCGCAAGCCTTCCGGATACCTCTCATCTTCTTAGTGAGCTGAGACGCCTCAATCCTTTGACTAGAGTCCGGGTTAAGCATTTTGTCCCGAATGAGATCGAGAAGATCAGAGATATAACAGGTACAATCTGGGTGTCTGTGAAGATTGTCAATCCATTCTGCAACGGTAGGTTTCAGAATTGCACGATCCCCTTCGATTGTGAAGAATATATCCGAGTCAAACTCGTAAATATCCTTTGACATTCGCTTCTTCGGAAATTTTTCCTCAACGGCATCACATCCCATAAGAAACCACGTCACATACTCCAGGAAGACGCATCCTAGACTGAAGATGTCAGACCGACGAGATAACTGCCCCTCACGTAGGTCAAACTCCGGGCACCTGTAGGTCGCTGACCTGTAGACATTCTTTGGATCCTGGTTGGACCGAGAAACTTGAGTATGAAGTCTTCCGAGCCCAAAGTCTGATAAGACTAATGTACCAGGCGGACTGAGATTTTTATTGGAGAACCACAAGAAATTCCCTAATTAATTAGCACGTTTCCAATATGAAGATAGCGAAGATACTTCGTTGATACCGAGGGAAAGGCATTGGTTCTCACCGGGTTTGATGTCACCGTGCCGCCCATACAGTTGTTTGTTGGAAAATCTGTCTTCCAAATACTTCAGTGTTGTATATCGATCGTTATGCACATTTCCAAGTGCTTCGCAAATGCCATGGAATTGTTGAGCCATCCACAATCCATGTCTTCTGTCACAAATCAGGACCTGATTTATTCTCCAGAAGGTTTGCATGGTGCCTTCGGCCCAATCAAATAAGAAGTAGAATCTGGACTTTTGCATCATTGTGTTTTGCACCTCGAAAGTAGCTAGAAGCTGAATGAGGTGCTTGTTGTCTTGAGAGAAGATGAGCGATGAGAGCTCATAATTAAAACTCTCTCGATCGGGTGAGGTGAGCTCCTTTACTGCAAAGAAACCCCGAGGATGACGAATCTGAACACTAGGTTAAGCAGTTCTCAAAGTATAAGGGTTCAGAGCCTCTTACCCCATGCGTTTTGAAGTCGAATTGACTAGGGCGAATCTTAACCTTGTGAACCTGGCCAAAACCACCAAGCAAATCATGAGGGACGTGATTTTGTGAGGTATTATCTGCAAACTCCATGGGTAAAATATCATACGCATCCAGCACGTAGTGGGAATGACGTTCTTCGTGCCACTTGATAAATGGGGCGCTCAGTGAGTAAGCAGATGCGGCAAAGTCCTTGCGATCTCTCGATCCCCAGGTGTTTATCGTGCGTGTACATGCTCTTTCGTGCTGTCGACAGACAAAGGCTTCTTCGCTTTCTTCGCTTTCTCGAAGGGGCAAACAACTGTCTCTAACACCGTCCTCGTAGAGTCTGGCCATATGACCTGTCTGTTTTCGAATAATGAGAACGCCTAGGAGTCTTACACAAGGAGAGCTTGCAGGGGTCCCGTTGTATACACTTGTGGAGATTGAATCTCTATCGCTGCCGTCAAAGCAAGCTAGGTTGTAGATGACACTGCGAACAGTATCAAATGTCAGGATCTCAGTTAATATGTCGTGAGGAATGAACTTCTTTGACCCATCCACGGCGCATTTCACTTCCTTGGCATCCAGTTGATCGCGCAAATTATCAATAAGTCTGCTGTCGATATCCGGTACTCTCCAGCATGCTGCTGAATAACTGTCGTTGTAAAGTGTGTCCGAATGTGGGACCTTGGTTCTGAACTGATAACCCCGATCGAGCACCTGGTTGACTTTTTTCGGATCATCCAGAATAAGCTTGCCGGATGGAAGGCCAAAGTTGGAAGCCATTGCCACAGGTAGAAAAATTCTCACAAGGCAAAGATTAGTGCCTTTGTCGAAACCTGAGCCTCACTGACGAGGAGACATGAAAAACGAAAGTTTCATACCGTTAATTGTGGAATTGACCTGGGCTGTATAACAGAACAAATGGCCAATGTGGATAGGTGATTTTAGGTCCCCAAGAATGACTATGCAATAAACGTTCAAATGAATAGCCTATGGTGGCTAGTTATATTGTGTGATTGGTTTGGATGGAAGAGATGACCTGGGTTTCCCAGGACTTTCCAGCAGCGTTTGGGAGGACGAATGAGTCTGGTCTTCTGAGCTGGTCTTCACCCAGGCTTTAAGGTAATAAGGATCTCTAGCTGGAGCCTTTCTTGCAAAGCCTTGCCAATGCTATCACACCATCAAAAGTAGCCACTATTGAAATCGTGCATCCTTGGGGGCCTACCCAGGAAAGTGCCTTGTGAAGTAGGTGTGACATCCATAAGGGATCTATTAATGGTATGGAAGAGACTCCGCGTGGTATGATAGGTGGCCTTTTCCATCAGGCTGCGGTCGCCTTATCCTTATCTTCGGTCTAGCCTCAAGGCCGATCAAATGCGTTGGAGGTGTTTCTAGGCTATTCCGCCATAGGAATGACATCGAACGACTTCCGGCGTGGTTCAATGTGTTAAATCGTACTTACTTCACCGCTGGTATCTTTGATTAAGCAATTGGGTTGGAGAAGGTTGTGGATGAGAAGAGGATGTCATCCGGTCACGTGGTCAACGGCGAGACAGACCGTAGACTTCAGATCTTACGACGCAACCGTGAGGTGTCTTAAGCCCGATATCACAACGAAGCCCACACACGTGCTGGCATCATCAGTGGTTGAACAACGGGCAGGAGAGGAGCCCTGGGAATCTCGTTATGCAGCCTCGCGAAGAAACATGGCCTCTAGTTTGGTCAGGTGACACACCGAGTAAATGTAAAGTGCAGTGAGGCGCAGTGATACTGCATTTCTGGCATGGACTTTTGATTCAGAAGTGATCGACTGGAAATTGCCAAATATAAACGTCCCACACCATCAACAACCCTACTAGGTAGTTGGTAATGCTGCTACACAGCCTGGAGAGATTTGGCACGTCGAGGCTAGCTGCGTCAGCTGCGTCAGCTGATTATCTGCTGCATAGCCCTAGGATCATGATTGCTGTAGGGAGCACAAAATGAAGGCCTAACATCGATCATCGTTGAGGTACAAGGCCTTTGGATGAAAATGTTTTTATATACCGTTGTAGGAGGCAGAACTCAATGACGAAAAAGCCCCATGTGCCACAACAATCATGTCTCACTATTTTTAGTCCATCATATATAACAGCTTCTCGGACTGCTTCAGACGCAAGCTTCTATTCTCCAGCCACTACTAAAAAGACCGTTTTGTTATAAAGCAAAGAAAAAGTCAGTCAAATTCGTGCAAGATGTATTCACAAGGTCAGAATGTGTCATCCGCAAATGTGTACTGGCGAGACAACCACGACGGTACCAGTAACGCCGTGGTATCAGCTACACGCGTCAGCTCTAGGCAGCTGAAAAACTACCTTGAGTCAAAGTTTCGAGGACGATACTCTGTCCAGGTTGGTTAAAGACCAGAACAAACACGTGCTGCTGAAGCCAAAGAGATTGACGTCCAGAACAGCTTAAACGAGACACCTTCGAGATAACGTTATCCAGCGTTTCCAACTCCAACAAGATTATTTGCGCACCTGCGTAGAAACTATCATCGACGTTGATCCCATTCATATGAAACAAGTCGAACATGACCACGGGAGAATACAGTTGAATGCTAAGCGATCTCCTGCCGAAAACGCACGTTCTGAAGTTGGATCTTGATTGTAGCGGGGAGGCAGTATTAGAGGGGTCCGTTATGGGCTATTGAGTCATGGAACATCAACGCATACATGTATGTTCAAAGACAGATGGTGAACACAACCTTCATTCCTGAAGCTTCTAGGGCGAAAAGACACAATGTCGACCTTGATGTCGATCATGATTTCAGTACTTATTGTCTTGAAACTGCGGCGGTCTAATTGTGTGTGGGTTGTGAAATTGTTCACAAGCCACACGATGAAATACTCAAAACCAACATCAGTGCATCACTATCCCAAAGCCAAACGAATCTCAAATGGAATATTATACCTTCTGTTGTTGACTATGTCGTCTCTAGTATTGGTGACCCTCATGCTGTCACTTTTGGGGAGAGTATCATTCTGGAATATGTGTTAAAGGTCTTACTGTATCTTATGCTATAGTTGACGCCGCAATATCACCGCGGTTTCGTCAGGTTGGCGGTGTCAACTATGTATGTACGGGCTCGGCGGGAAGCAATTGGGCACCTTGATTGCTTCCGCCATCTTTCGATTCACCACGGGAGCGCGACGGAGACCGCGGACAGTCTGGAACTTCCAATGTATCGTCACATCCTCGCCTTGTCCCAGATGCCAACTTCGCGTTTCTGGTCAGAACGGCACTGCTGTATTCCGTAATTGCACAATTCGAGGATGTGATCTTATGCTTCTCGATTTGATGCAGGCTCTGACAACGGCATTACTTCGTGCACAAAATGCTTTACAGACTACGAGGTGGCCATTGCAAGGGGCGGAACACAGAAGGAATGGGGTATTTAGCTAAGAACATACTATAATCTTGGAGGCTGCCAAGCGCCGGATGACGCTAAATGGATGGGACTGGTATATGAGTACCACCCTAGCTTTCCACAAGGTTAGAGTTAAGATATCCCCAAAATAGTACGGTAGAAATAGCTGAAGCATCAAAGCGGAATAAACAACCGAGGTGACGGGGGACCAAGCCGAGTGATGTCACCCATTTCGCAACATGGTAGAGAATCAATATTCTTGCTTCGAAAAGAAATCTTGCTTCTATTTCAGCTGCGGTTGACATTGGAATGTTGTTGGAGTTTGGTCAGGATAAAGCGACTAGGCCTGGTTCTCTTGAATATCACGGTGAATAAAAAGGATTTGGGAACTTGGGATTAAGTAGACTTTCGGTGCTGTAAGTGCTCACGAACTTCAACGAAAAAATTGCACTGAAGCGATTGAGTTTAGTCAATTCAGTTGCGTCAGCCTGACTCGGCAGTCCGATTCTATGTTCGTCTCCGTCATATCCCCGACCCACTATCATGCTATCAACTGCTTGACCTTCGTTTCAACAGCTGATAGGGCATTGAGTCCAACGTTCTCCATTTTGAGCCTCATAGCCGTCTTCTTGAACTTGTTCTCTGCCAGAATCTGCTCCACACCTTGTCTGACCTCCTTGATCGTGGGCGTCTGCGTACCCAAGCTAAGTCCCACCCCAGCATGAACAGCTCGCATTGTGACCTCGATCTTCTCCTCATTTTGACCGGCAAGCAAGACAGGAACCCCATTACCAACAGCATGGGTAAGTGTACCGTAGCCCGCATTAGAAACAAACACGTCAGCGTACTCTAGGATTGTGTCGTATGGAAAGTAATCAATAACCCGGGCGTTCGGTGGAATGATGACGTCCGAAGGAAGCTGGGCGCCGCGAGCTCCCAATGTTGCAACAACAAGAACATCGAGCCTGTCGGAGAAGGCGTTGATCGTTGGAACAATGAGTTCAGACCAGTTAGGATTGAGAGTACCCTGCGACACGAAGACGACGTGGCGAAAGTTTTCGTGCCTCATTTTCACCTCTGACCACCACGATGGGTACTTGATGCTCGAATCGGCAGGCTTTCGGGGGAGAACGCCGACAAACTCGAGAGACGACGGCAAATCAGACAGTGGGTAGTCGAGGCTTGGCGAGCACAGCTGAAGAGTGTGGTCATATGCCGTATAGAACGATCTATACATTCTTCCCTCTGGGATGCTGGTGCATCCACACTTTCTCCCCGCCTCCTGCCAAGCATCCACCATCAGCTTCATGGGACCGCTTTCGGCAAGATCATACAATGCTTTGTTTCGCTGGCGCCCGGACTCGGTTGTATCCGGAGGCAAACCAAGAGAAAGGGGCCCTGTGTCTTGGCTTTCGACTAGGACTGGCGAGACACCAAAGCCGATCGACTTGGGTAGAGCTTTAAAACCTGGAGGGAGAGGTCGCCCATGCTTGAAGGCCCAGAAGGAAGAGTTGAGAACGTCCTCTAGAAGGATAATCTGGCGATCCGGGTCACGCGCCTGCAACGTGACCAAGGCATCCTCGGTGCTTTGAGTACGCGTCGGTTGCATGTCCAGGAAAATAGCCTTGTACTGAGCAGACAATCGCTCCGGGCCTGGTGGTCGCCCCGAGGCCACAAGAAAAGCCCGGAAAACAGATTCAGTGATTGGATTATCGACGTGGAAATACTCAGCACCAGCTTCCTTGATCTGGGTTTCGTAGCCTGAAGGGGCCATGAAGACGACCTCGTATCCGCAATTCACTAGATGCGACGCAATAGTGATCAAAGGATTTGTGTGCCCTTCACCAGGGAAGGCAGTCATGAAGAGAAGAGGCTTGCGCATGGCCGTGCCATCGTTCGGGCCAGTGGTGGTAGTCATTGTGTTTGGATGATGTAGAGGATCGGCTCGACAATGAAGCAACGAAGGCCGGAAGAGGGAAGAAAGGTCGTGGGAATGAGAGACGAAGGCAAAATCCCCCCTCAATCATCTAGTAAGCACTAGAAGTATCTTGCATTCGTCTATGCAATGTTCAAGGTTCCGTATGCAGGCAGATAGGCCATGGTAGGTGGGCTACATATTGCGGGTCGATTGCGAGCCGCCGGCCCTCTTCGCAAGGTGGCAATGTACCCTGAATGATCATTCTTTTTCCTCATGCGACTAATTTTCTGGAATGTACAGAGTATTCTTTCATGAGATTACCGCTCTAATTGACAGTTATGGTCGTGTTTATTAACCATTTCACGGGGAATTATGGAAAAACTACCATTCTTTTGGGGACTAATCATATTTCGAGAAACGATGCAACTTAAGAAGCCCCGTATACTTCTGATGATTTATCGTCAATTGATGAAAGCTATTGATAAGTTAAACATCTCTGAGGACATGTTTGCGAACTCCCGAGTCATAGATGAGACGACGGCAACTCAACGAATGTCGAGTTAAGAAGACATATTGGAACTCAACGACATCTATCTGTGCGTTCGTTCTGACAGCGGCGCTTGTTGCCTTGAGGTGCTACCAGTACGGGCGATTCGCATGACGCCACTTATTCAGGGTGTCGTTCGTAATGAGACCAACTGAAGGGTAGTTGAGAAAGCAGCAGCCATTGCAGAAAGCGGGAACCTTTCGCCATCGTGCAACAGTACTGGTTCCTGTCGATGGAGGCGCCGAAGCTAGTGTCTAGGAGATCCGGCGCCTTCCTCGCTTCAGAATAAGCGCGAAGCAGCCTTCAGTGGAACGATTCCGTCTTTTCTGGGATCTAACACTGTTGGCTGCTTGGACCTCGGCACAATGCATGGTTTCGATGAGTGAAGCGCAATGGATGCACGCTGACGAGCTGGGGAGTTGAAACTGAGATAGAAGCAGTATAGAGCTCGCTATTTCAGCCCCAAAACAGTCTGCAGGAGGAAACCAAATCAAACACGCAACCTCTCGCAAAGGCTTCTAATAACCTTATTCGAGAGATTTCCATGGTTCTGTAATAGTGGCTGACATGTGTGCGTAGCTCAAATTCCTGACTACCGTCCCTCTTAGCTCTCGGAGAACCCAAGATCAATACTTCCCGAGACTCAACGAAACCAATCCCAATCATAGAAACAATCTTATGGTCAGTTTCTTGTATCTTTGATCTCAAAGAGAGCAATCGCTAGTGCGTACGAAGTTGAACTGGGATGATGAAAACTATGATATGAAAATACTGGAAAGAGACAAATGCACAATTATGAGACGAACTGCTTTGCAAGTTACCGCACTCGCTCCCAGGAATAGTTGAAGGAACAACTAAATCGTTACATAGTCGTTTGGAAGGATATGTCATTGAACTATTGCCTATCCCAGGTTAAAAAGTTTCCAGGTTCAGAAAGTCTTTGGCACTCAGGTTTCTAGTGAACCCGGCAGAGGGCACTGTGCCGAGCTGGTGGGGCAGCATCACCAGCAGAGCTGGATTAAGGGTTAATGTCAGATGGTCATTATTCCATGGCCCTCAACTCTTATAATGGCTTCAGTAACACATTCAGAATTTCAGATATTAGGATAGAACAGAGATTCAACAGGCCACGGAGGACCCCAAATTTCAGGATGGCATTCGTCAACAATGGATGATAAGCAGTCGCCGCAGATTAATGAGGTTCAGGTTGTAACTTACTCGAACATCCAATATAAACACTCTGCCTAGGCCTTTCAAGTTCCAACCCAACGCCAAACTCTATAATTGGAAAGCAGAACCCTTGGATAATTAAGGGAACTTGGCAAAATGTCCGGCCATTCCGGGCACGAGTCAGCCTTGAATGGATGCAACGCTGTGGGCGGAAAGCCGAGAGCCTCAATCAAAGAAACAAACAGTTTGATTTGAAATTGGGGAACACTACAGGGACTGTCAAAAGCCTATTATCGGCAATTCGGGCATTACGGACCCACTGCCTTCACACCCGGGAATCTTCTGCGATTCCTATTGGGAGTAACCGCACTTTGAGTTCGCCGAGTCAAACAAGTTCAGCCCGTTGGCAACGTACTGGGGTCCTCGAAAGAAGTGGCCCGTTCTGCGCGTAATTCTAACAGTAACTTTATTTGTTGGAATGAGAGGGAGGAGATTAATGCTGGAAGCTTGGGTCCGTTGTCAGACCGGACGGAAAGAATGCCCGCTGGCGCGCGTAAGATGGGCTCCTGTAACTCTAATATGGCAATCGGATTTCCTTTGTCGTGAGACGTGATACAAGGGCTGTCTAACATGAAAATGAGGGGTTCATGAGCTTCGATGGCAACAAGGATGCCCGAGATCTGTCTCGCTACAGTTCTTGCAGAGATCTAGCCGCTGGAGGAGCGAGGTGAGACGTCCCCAGTCCTGCACCTTACCCGCCTTCCAAGTTCCGCCTTCCAAGTTCCGGTTATTTGGGAAAATGTAGACAGCCCAGGCTGTTTACTATCACAGAACCTACCTCGCAACGGTTCTCCGCTCTTCGTCCGTCCCCTACCTCGGCCAGGCCGACCCTGTGGGATGAAGTCTTCAGCGACAAGACCAAAGTACCTCCTAATCACCCGGACTTTCGCTCAAGTCCCAATCCCGTCGTTCTATAGGTATCCACCAGGGACTGTTATATTGCCCAGGGACCACCCTCCAATCTCAGATCTGCACCCCAGAGGTGTTCGTTCACAACCTTAAGTCATTACATATTTGCCCTATGCCCCTCGGGCTTCTCCTCTTGTTTTCTCTTCGTCATTCACCATGCTGTCGCTCGCTCCCGTCGTTTGTTTCTTTGCTTTACTCTCGCATGTCTGTGCTTGGGGTCCACGTAATTCCAGGCACGGTGCTCCGGGGCACTACGGAGGTCGACACAAGCATGGCGCAAGCTTCACACCAGACCACGTCTTGCGCGTGACCTACCAGAACATTTCGATTGGCTGCCAGACGCGGATGTCGGTCGTGATCAATGGCACCTTGGGTGGACCAACTCTGAGGCTGAGGCCGGGCAGACGCAGCTGGATCAGGGTCTATAATGATATGGAGAAGCACAACACCACCATGCACTGGCATGGCCTCAGCATGCGCATGGCACCTTTCTCAGATGGCACGCCCGCAGCAAGTCAATGGCCTATCCCGCCTGAGAGCTTTTTCGACTATGAAGTGTACCCGCTGGAGTCGGAAATTGGCACCTTTTTCTACCACTCTCATGTTGGTTTCCAGGCCATGACAGCCGCCGGGCCCTTGATCATCGAGGACCAAGCCGCACCTCCGTACGAATACGACGAGGAAAGAATCGTCATGTTCACCGACTACTTCAACAAGACAGACGAATCAATCGAAGGGGGTTTGACGGCGACGCCGTTCGTCTGGTCCGGCGAGACGAATGCCGTACTTATCAACGGTGTGGGGGTTTCTATCGGGGAGACCGCGGGAAAGGGTCATTGTAAGCTTCCGGTGATCAACGTCGAACCTGGCAAAACGTATAGGATGCGGTTCATCGGCGGAACAGCCCTGTCGTTGGTGCAGATGGGAATCGTGGGTCACGACAACTTCACCATCATCTCGGCCGATGGATCATACACCAAACCGCACACGGAGAAATTCATGCAACTGTCATCTGGCCAGCGGTTCGACGCCATCTTCAAAGCCAAAAGCCTCGAAGAACTAAACGGTACTACCGATTATCTTATCCAACTCGAGACCAAGGATCGGCCAAAGGTGTATCAAGGTTACGGCGTTCTTCGATACTCCAAGAACACGACGCAGATCAGCAAGGCACCATCTACTCCTCCCTTGACACTCTCCAGCAAGACGTATGAGTGGGCCGAGTATGCATTGGAGCCGCTCAAACCGAACAACTTCCCGACGGCAAGCGAAGTGACGCGCCGCATCAATATCGACAACCGGCAGCTTGCAACACAAACAACGATTTGGCAAATCAACGGTCTCCAATGGAATGAAACTTCTTCACCGTATCCTGGCGACAAACCGTACTTGATCAACGTCTTCGAAAACGGCCCTGCAGCGATACCAAACTATACTGCGGCGATCAACAACAATGGCTGGGACCCGACAACATTGACGTGGCCGGCAAAATTGGGAGAGGTGAGATTCATCGTCCGCAATGACTTGGCCAGTGAGTTGACGCAATATCGTAGGTTCTGGAAATTGTATGGCACAACACGGGTTCCCTTGTCAACGGCAATGGCGGTGTTGACTTCCATCCGTTCCATGCACATGGCGGACACTTCTACGATATCGGAAGCGGTAATGGGACGTACAACGCCACAGAAAACGAAGAAAAGTTGAAGAACTACAATCCGGTACGCCGTGACACGACGAATCTCTACCGATATGGCGAAAAGACCACTTCGGGCGCCAATGCGGGTTGGAGGGCCTGGCGACTTCGTGTAGAAGACGCAGGTGTGTGGATGGTATGTCGCACTCAGATTTCACTCATACAAAACACAAATAGCTAACTCCTCCTAGATTCACTGTCATATTCTGCAGCACATGGTGATGGGCATGCAAAGTGTCTGGGTCATGGGAGATTACCAAGACATCACGGGCATTCCCTTTGTGGACGCGGCAGGATATCTAGAGTACGGCGGCAGCGCGACGGGTAACGCCACATACGCACCAGACGTGATACATTTCTTTGATGAGGACGAAGAGAAATGATCATTCAGGTCGCCTATCAGTAGACCCATTTGATAACCGGGAAGCGACCACTTTGTGGTCACGCGGTCTGGACTCTCTGGAGATCCCTACAAGTACAACATCACAATCAATCCCGGACCCGCTACAAGGATCCTGTCCTTCCCATCGTTGAATCAAATACAAGCACTTGTGCACGTTTCTGGGGGTGGAATCATCACTGGCATCAGTCACCCAAACACTGACTCGTGGTAATCAATCAAGCGTAGCTGGTAAATGAACGGCGTAGTTTTTGGTTTTTGGCCCGATCCCATACAAATAATGTCGGTGCACTCAGCTTAAGGTACTCAGCGCGCATATGCCACCCTACAATCAGCTAATATAAACATTAAGATAATATAAATTAGCTAGCATAATTCAAATGCGAAGGTTAGGATTGATCAGGGCTATGGGGTTAGGGCGAGGTTAGGCTCACCATTAGGTATATTAGGCGTTATAGTATATATCCAGATCTATCATATAGCTGCTATTAGCAGGGTGCGGCCAAATACTAAAACTACCCCGTCAATCTGCCAGCTACCAAATCAAGAACCAAATTTCATTAAACATACAAACAATAACTCGTGGTGAAAAGTCAAAAGTCAAAGAATCAACAAATCTCGTTGAAGAGGAAGCGCACCGGTTCGTGATGCTTAGCACCGTCTCAAGGTTTCTCTAACGAGGGAAGGTAGACCGTAGGCGCCATGTGGTTCGCAAGCTTAGCGGCACGCACACTGCGCGTCTAGTGCTGGAGGCATCTTCCTGCTCCTCGTCACTTCTGTCAGTCATGATATTTAAACCTACCAATTATTTGTGTTGGAAATGTTGACGCTGCGTCATACGTCGTTTGTCGAGCGATTAACAACACTTACTTCCACCCCCTGAGGCTCTTAGCAAGTAATGCGGCCCCGGGCTGTGAGTGTGGGCAAGCCAGTCGCCTTCGGCCTTCCGTGGAATTTTGTCAACCTCGAAGGCAACTCGGCAAGTTGGCCTTCAAAATCCGGGACTTGCGTCAAACGTACGGCCCGATAAGGAGAATAGCGCCTGACGAGCTGTCCTATACCAGTTCCTCCGCCTGGACGAAAATTTACGGCCAACGCTCGCCGGAATTTTCAAAGTGTTTCGATGGTCGTGGAATCGCTGGCCCCGGAGTCACCAACACTGCAGTGCGTGATTAACGGAGGAATCGTCACCGCCGACCAAGAGCCCCATGCTTCGTCTTCGCAAAGCTGTTCTGCCGGCTTTCAGCGAGCGAGCACTCCGCGAACAAGCTGGTAGAGTAACTGAGGTCATCTAGCAAAAGCTGCGCCCCTCAAGATCTTGTGGAGTGGTTCAGCTTGGCTGCCTTCGACATCATTAGCGATTTGGCATTCGGTCAAGCTGCGGTCTGTGTTGACGACGCGTCTCATCCATGGCTGCAAGTCATTGGAACCAGAGTCCAGGGTATCGTGAGATACCATTTCGCCATTTACGGCCTCGAGAATTGGTTGGAATGGCTTGCTCCCAAGGCACAAAAGCTGACCTTGAAGAAGCACGGAGAACTTACTGCTGCCAAGATCAAGCGGAGGCAGCAGCAGACTGAGAACAAGAACGGCTGTGTGAGCTACGTCCCGGAAAACCCACCAGCCGACTTGAGTAATGTCGGCCCGGTTTAAATGGCGTCGTGTCGCCGCAAGTGGCACTGCAGCCACGGCGTTGTCCGGCATTACGTTCTTTTCTGTGCAAAATCCCTGACAAGTACGCCGAATTGACGCAAAAAGTCAGAGGAGGCTTTCCGGGAGAGGGGGATCTCACTATGACTTCGACTGGCGAGCTGCGCTACTTCAAGGCAGTAATCGAGGAAGGGCTGAGGATATGTCCGCGGAGCCCAAGCGCACTTCCGCGGTTCGTACCGGATGTAGGTGAAGAGGTTGATGGGAGGTGGGTGCCTGGTGGAGTAAGCTCACACACATTCCCAATGATCGTGAGTTACCAAGCTGATATTGCTTTTCTAGACTGCTGTCGGGTTCATCAGCTGTCAGCCTCTGCGTCGGAGCACAATTGGACGAGGCCCAATGACCTCATGCCCGAGAGGTTGTTAGATGAGTCTGACTTGTCAAACGAGGATAATTCCGCCAGTCAACCTTTCTTTCGGATCAAGGAATTGCGTTGGCAAGAGGTAAGTAGTGTTTCGAAGATTAGTCGCGAATCGTATCGCTAACCTCATTCAGCATGGCATATGCTGAACTGCGCATTATTTTGGCCAAGCTCTTGTGGAACTTTGACCTTGAGCTTATGGATATGTCGGAAGACTGGGCGAGCAAGCAAAAGGCTAAAAGATCTTCCTAAGCTGGCAAAAGGTCCCGTTGCTGGTGAAGTGCCTCCAAAGGCTGTAAGATATGTATTTTTGGCCTTCGCGCTTCGAGGAACTTGCATATTGCTCTGACGTTGCTAATAAATGGAGCTCCATCCGGGTCGCGGACTATCATCTCTAAATGTGTTGCCCAGATTACATCCAGATCAATCGCTGCGCCCATGAACTATGATGTCTGACCCGTGATTCACGGCCTTACATAACGTATGGCTGGTATACCATTCCGTTGCGGATCGCTGCATTATACAGCTTCTTGTTCGATCTGTACAGATACATTTCAACCCCATGACGCTGGCACAGGCTATCAGACCCATAATCATCATCATCATGAAAGCGAGCCGCTTACGCGGTTCGTCCGAGTTGACGAAGAATGGCGCCGCAATAAGGTTGCCAATCTGGCCAAGAACGTTCACAAGCGCCACAGAGACGGCGCGCTTCTCTGGCGTTCTACCCATCGTGTTTGAGGTCCAGGTGCTAATGAGAGGGTTGGCAAAGTACATGCCGCCAACATAGATGAAAGACGCCCCATAGCGAGCGTTGCGATTCTCGATGGCCAGACAGATGACGTATCCAATGCAACCGAAAGCGATAGGCCCGGCAAGGTGGTATCCGCGTTCCTTGGGTTTGTCTGAATGCCAGGCGTTGACTATGGATCCCACGGCAGCGAAGATGTAAGACGGGGCCGTTAGGACGAGGGTAATGGTGTTGTCGTAACCAAAACCGCGAACTATCGACGGGAAGAAGTTGGAAAACCCATAAGCGGCCGAGATCCCGATGTCCACGCCGACCAAGAGCCACATCTTGTAGTCGAACACGCTCATCTTCAAGCCCTGCCAGACTCCTGCCTTTGCCTCCGCAGTCGACACCCGATCTGCCAGAATACGGGCTGCAGCCACCTTGCGCATGTCCTCAGTCATGGACCACCGAGCACTTCCAGTGGTAGAGTCAGGATAATCGGGTAGAATAAAGAAGACAGTCATTGCGAGACCTGCTCCAGGAGAAACGAGCACAATGAAAAGCCACTGCCACCCGGCCAGTCAATGGGAACCTTCGAGTATGCCGAAGACAGCTGCTGCTATCAGTCCGGCGGTACAAAAGGCCAAAGTCTGGCCGGTGTACAACAAAGCGCAACGCAGCGCCATCTCTTTACGCGTGTACCAACATGACATGACATAAAGAGCCTAGCGAATTAACCGTTGGCTGGAAAACATTCTTACACCTGGAACAAGAGGAGTTTCTACGACTCCTGCACAATTCATCAGCAAAGATACCATACAAGCACGATAGACTACTTCTGATTACCTAGGAAGAATCTCACGGCGATGAGGCCTTGGTAGTTCCTCACACCACAGGTAGCGGCCGATACTCCAAAACCAAACCAAAGCCATGCAGCAGAGATGTAGACTCGGCCGAACCTTTCCAATAATCATGTTGGAAGGAATCTGGCCAAGAACGTAACTTTTGAGGCCATTAGAAATCTGTATCAGTATCAGAAAAGCCAAGCTTACCCAACACTGAGAATTGATACTGCAGTGCCGAACTGGTACCCCTCCAGGTTGAGGTCTTCATCCAGGCTACTTAGACGAGCTTGCCTGTGATGAGACCAAATGTTGTTAGCAAGGTGCCAGATGGAGTTTGGAGATAATTCATTGACCAAAGTTTACGCGATCGAAGCGCGATCGAGGTAGTTGAAGAGGTAGAGAGCCCATAAACAGGGCATCAAGGTCGTACCCAAGCGCCTGACGACCTGCCTCTCAAGTTCTCTCCAATTAGTAGTACCAAGAGCATCAATTTGCTCTTTGGGAGAAGGAAGAGCCCCTCCCTTCATATCACCGTCATTAGCCTCCAGCACCAAAGGCTCTTTGATGACTTGCTCAGTGGCTTGCAGCTGACTGTTGTCTATAATGGGAACACTTGCGCCCCGTTGGGAAGTTTCATCTTTGGCGGCCATAGCTGAAGGTAGTGCCAAGAGACGTCCCGGAAATACTGTATTGGAGAAAGAGAGATATTTTGAAAGACAGAACTGAGGGGAACGCGCGAGAAAATAGTATTCTTATACCCAAAATACTCGAATTTGCCAGAGTCGGAAAGCAAGCTAGAGACAGAAACATAATGTTACCCAAAGCTCAACTACTTCCCTTCTCCGTCTGTTTCCCCATGTCCCCCGCTTGCCCAATCTCCCTTTCCCCAGACCCCGCCTCCGGGCCCCGATTCCTTAACCGACCGGTATCAACCGATGGAGTTGTTGCAAGGTGCTCTGTTTCCAACGTCACTGCTGTGGAAGCGCTTTGTGGAACTCACATATTTGCAACCTAGAGCCCAAAGAACCAAGTCAAACTCATCCAATTGTGATTCAACCTGACCGCAATCGGGGCAAAAGGCGGAGCTGGCGCGGCGGCGTCTTTCGCCGGCGAACGTATCACAACAGCAAAGTCTCGGGTCCCGAGTTGCCGCTGGGGCTCGGCGGACCGGCGGTCTGGGCATACGTAACAAGAGCTACACATTACGTAGCTAAACTTTAGTCCAAGGTAGCCGAGAATTTACCAACATAGTTGGAACCAAAACACCTTTACCGGGGAGGTGTGGATGGACTGGTGCGGGGTATGGATTTAACTAAACTCAGCCGTGGTGTGAAGGATCCTGCAGGGACACCAAAAATGAGTTTGATCATGTCTCATTTGTTCCTGAAGGATTAAAGGTGAGGATTCGGCTCCGAAAGCTAAAAGGAACGGCCTAGCTCTTCATTACGAGCAGACCCGGGATATAAGATGCTGCCCTGCTCTCATCGAATATGAGCTGGTATCTGAACACTGTTCGCACCGATCATCACCAGTCGGTAATTCATTCTCAAGACTCCAGTTGAAAACATGGTCAGACTACAGGATTTTCTCCTGCTTGGAATCGCTGCCATAGCTGCGGCTTCACCACTCGTTCCGGAGAGCTCGTCTGTTGTGCAGGCCCGGTCCGACGGAGCCGGAAATCCCGGCAAGGGTAATTGCTCACCAGCCTGTGGGAAATACAACTTCGTCTTGACGTAAGGAGCTCCAATTGCTTGACATCAAATTGTTTTACCATTCCTCATTCTAATCATAAACTATATACTGCAGCGGTCTACCATGGAATCATCCGGCAGTGGCAGCAAGTGGTTATACACCCCAACAAGTTGAAGCTGGTATTCGGCAAGATATGGCAGGCATTGTGAAGACAGGCTATAATATCAAAGGTCAGCAACCTTTCCATCAATTATAGAAGATGATTATACTGAAGATGTTCCAGCGGTTCTCTTTGGTCCTGAGGACAACCTGGACTTCCTCTCGAGCGAGTTGAAGGGAGTGAAGTGGAAAGGTGTTGGAGTAGGATTCGGCGTCCGAGGAAATCCCTCCCCTGTCCTCACGCGACATCTGATGGGTACGTTACCTCTGGAGTTGCCATTAAGCTTTTGAAGATATACTAATATGCTCATCAAAAGATATCGTCCAACTATACCGCAACGAGGCGCCGCGTTCTCGAATTCTGTTCAACTACTCTCCCGTAACCACGTCCTGGGCCATTCAACAATACTTCCCGTCCCCTAAAAACTGTACCGACAGTCCTGGAAAAGATCTGGTAAGCGTTGCTCTGCGAAGTTGGCGCTTGCACTGACATCAGTGACAGGGGATCGCGATTCGCTGTAAAGTCTGCAATCC
Organism: Colletotrichum euphorbiae; assembly: GCA_037178605.1. Lineage (NCBI taxonomy): Eukaryota > Fungi > Ascomycota > Sordariomycetes > Glomerellales > Glomerellaceae > Colletotrichum > Colletotrichum euphorbiae. The sequence goes on from JAXCEF010000206.1 coordinate 39,326, forward strand.
GCCGAATTAGGCGGAAGAACCTTCGGCAGCGTAATATGGTTGCAATCAGATGCAAGATGCGATACTCTCCGTGTATAGTCTCTTAGAAGAGAGGTAGAAAGCAATCTATGGCACAGTACGCACAAGGTTCGGCCGGATTTCAACTACTCACCTGACGGTAGCTTGTGGCTTTCCAGCCAGCCTCGACTGTCTATCACACCAGGTGATGAATCAGTTCTCGACCGGTTTTCCTTAAAAGTGTGAAACTTGCGACGTCCAGAGAACATAGTTCACAATCATAGCTTTTTCAATGACGTGCCCCGAGCTTTAGAACCCGCTCCGACCTAACCTCAAGTTCCCCAAAGATCTAGCAGAGAAATTCAACGTAAAGAACAGTTCGGACGGAGCAAATCTGCTGCTTGCTCTTTTGCCCCATATGCTCATCTTAACCCACCAGCGGACGCGGAACGGTGCCGACACTGGCATTTCCCGCCTGTCTAATACCTAGCACCGGATTCAATCTCAAAGTCCTTCCGGTAGACTTCTGGATAAGCGGGTCCTAGCGCGGAGACGGTATGTTCTCCGGATTTCTTTCTTCGGGGTACCTCTTTGATTCCTCCATGGAGTAATCATCGCGCTCAAGTCACTAGCTTGAACGAAAGTGACACAACATGTCTTTGTTAAGCTGGAGTCAGAGACACGAAGAGGAAACCATCAGCTTAGTCGTAATACGACATGAAATCCGAATCACATTTTGCGGGAAGAGTAACTGCAATAGACACATGAAATGCTATTTCTAACAGCCAGCGATGCATCCTTGGAAGCACATGCGAACTGCTCAGAGCACACAGCCTGGAAATAGCGAGATTACGGCGACGTCAGCTAAACTATTCTGATCGTTGATGGCAGGCTGATTATGATTAGCGTGTGAAGACCTTGAAGGCGAGGCTTAGAACTCGAACTCTCCACCAGAAACCAAAATCGCAGTCAACCAGAGACCTTTTTTTATTCGAACTCGCTCACCAACACGCATCCCACACCAAGCCAACCAGCACAAAGGCAAGCTGGCATCTTCAAGACGCCGCCTTATCACTCTATCCAATGTTCAGCTTCCAAAAGGTCCCCTGCGAAATCATTTTCACAATAATAGCTCACCTCCCACCAAGCTCCCAAGTCTCCCACTACCTCTCCTGCAAGTCCTTCTAACCATCCCTCAGACCCACCACGCATCGAGCGGCCTCGGCGGAAGAGATACTGGAAAGCATGTCGTGAGCCTAAACATCCCGTAGACCCGTGTCTGGAGGGTTGATCGATAATACTGCGAGAAACCGACGTTCCCAAGCGACCTCACCCGCTCTCCTGTTAGTCGGATCCCGCGGGGCAAGGAGGCAAGTTGGCCGGAAATCACGTTTCATCAGGCGCACTCCATTACGAACAGAAACATTTACGGTACGCTACACGGCCCTCCAATCGAGACACTCCAGAAGCGTTGCGCCTTTGAACTATTCATCTCCTTGGATGGCATTGATCAGGAAACCACTTCTCATCAAGCGTCATCCAGCGTTCCCACCGGATAGACGCTATGCCTCTCGACGCTTTCAACATCCCCCCCCGCAAAGTCTTACGGACGGCAAGCCCGCTCGACAACCACCCTCCGAAGAGACGACGATGCCCTGGCGCTTCGTTTACGAATACTCAGCTAAGATCAGGGACGACGAACTCTTCAGCCGACGTTCCCATCAAATCTGAGGACCGTCCTGCCGTTCGTCAGTCCAAGGTGCCCATGGATCGCAGCTCAATCCCAGCATCACACTCGGAAATCAAGCTCGACAAGCCTCCCCCGTATCTTGCGTAGTCCCCAACTTGTCGTCACACGCGATGTCGAACCGACTCCTAGCCAACGCGTCCGACTGGGCGATACAGCAAATCTGCTCCCACAATCAGCACACAGGTCCTCAAAATCGCAGAGGACCAACTTACGCCTTTGCCCAGCGGCTTCCCACTAGCGCCTGAACAGATACCATCATCCTCAATCACCTTATTGCCCACATCCCGGCAGAGGAACGTAGATTTTTGGCACATAGCCATGGTGAAGAAAAGAGTAGTTGCGGTGAATGCGAGCTTCATTGCGTCTTGAAAGTTTTGTGAAGAATTATCAGGGGAGGGGAATGGATGGGCTTTTTGCGATCAAGTCTCAGGGATGTACAAGTGAACGTACAGGATCAGCCAGAAGTAAGACGGAGCATGCATTGGCAAGGTTGCAGGTTCGTCTGTCTTATATACAACTCCCAAGTCAAGTCAAGCAAAGCAAAGCCAAGACAAGCAGTCGCTTGCGCCGGTCTTTCACATAGCCCAGCTCCCGGATGGTGGAGCAGCGCCGGCCGATTTATCGAAGCGAGTCAGCTTCCCAGGCGAGCCACTGCGTCGGGACGTCTCAGACGTCTGAACTCGAAGCACTGAAACGTTGACAACGGCGACAGCGACGAACAAGTAAGTCCCTGTCTCGTAGCGCTGTTATATGCTGTAAGGCCATCGATGAGAGGGCGGCCTCGCGACCAGCAGCCCGAACTCTGATGCTCCAGCTTGTTCCAGACCGTCCATTCTTGCGGCCGCTCTCCGAAATAGAGTTTGGGTTGCGCTTTAGTCCCCGAAATCAGCATTGGGAGTATCCGGACGACCCACGTCACCTGGTCCCGTCCTTCTGCCGTTGTTCCATCAGACGCAGCAGACATGGCCATCAATGACCCAGCCCCCCCCGGGTGAGTCCGGTGACTTCGGTGATTTACGGGGAAGCCATGTAACAGAATTGATGCATGAGTTATAAGCTTATAAGCTAGCTCGCAAAGACACAACGTTAATCCCGAATACCATCCGTGGGCCCCCTTCTATCAGAGCCATGCCATTCCCAATGGATATCATTGTGCGGCCCCGGTACTTCCAACCCGTACAGCTAAGACTGACCCAAAACATTTGACGCGAGAGTCCAGATTCTGACTCCGATGCCTCACAATCCATGTCACGAACGTCCTCATAATAAGGCCCTATGCTGGACTGTATCGTCCAGCAAGCGTTCGCCCATACTAATCAAGCGAAGTAGCTCTTCCACAACACACCCTCCAAGTCCTCGAGCTGTTCTGAAGTGAAATACTGCAAACGAGTTAGCCAGGCTTCAGTAATAGAGCATCGTGGCATCATACCTTTTGATCTACGCTCCAGCTGTCTTGTCTCGTCTTCTTGAAGTCGGACAGAATGGCCTTCGTAGCCTTGCCGACAACGCCGGGGTCACTGGCTGCTCGGGTTGCAAGGATTTGGAGAACCTCGGGCATCCATGATGGAGGCGGAGTGGCATAAGGGAACGCCTCGATGAGCGCGCCCAAGCCCAGGACGGCGGCATGGCGACGGATAATTTGCTTAGAGGTATCGACGGGCGTCTCTGTGCCCGGTACCTTGCGCTTGGGCATGGGATTCAGCCGCAGTTCGTCTTCGTACCGCTTCTTCAAGAGTTGGATAGTGGGGTCGCGGATGCGCTTCGGCGAGCATCTGATCATTCCGGCAAGGGTAGCAGACGCACAAGAGCGCACCTCGAGCTGGGGGTCGGCCAACATGTCGCTAACAGCATTGAACAAGACATCCCGTTGCTTCTTCTCTACGAGGAACAGGCGACGAAAGTAGATCACCTGCATGTTGACCATGGAACGCAGGCGTTGGTGCCAGCTCGTAGCAGTCTTACCAATTCGCACCAGAGCGTCGATAAAGGGGCCATCCTCGCCGACGCGGAAAGGAATGTTGGGGAGATGGCGGTAGACGTGGTATGCAAGACGCATCAACTCGGGATCCTCCTTGACATCCATCATGTGAAGGAGTTGCTCCATGAATGGCTCGGGGAAGAAGGGCATTAGCTGCGTGCACTCCTGCGATGACAACGTGCTGTCGAGCCATGTAAGAACAGTCTTGGATCCGGATGTGTAGGAAGAGGGCGTTTGCTGGCCCGGAGTGCGCTCATGACGCCACTGCTCGAGGCGGCTAAAGATGTCGAGAATTGTTGCAGAGAAAGCCTCGGTAGGTTGGTACGGGCGAATGCCCAGAGACGAGGCCTCTTTGTTTGCTGCAAGAAGAGCATCCACACTTTCGAAGGACTCGTGGTATCTCGTGCGATAAATCGTGGCAATGACCCTTCCCATGGCCTCTCGCACCGTCTTGTAGGGGTGATCAATGTGGGCCAAGAAGTCCTCCAAGATAGGCTTTTCGTGGCGGTAGTGCCAACCAGCATCGGTGATGATGAACTCAAGAACCTGCACTTTGCTCGACTCCTTGAAGGCGGCATTGGATGACATGTCCAGTCGGAAGGCACTCAGGTTGTTGACTAGTTCGTGTGAGCGACGAGGATCCTTCGGGTCTACTGTGAGATGCAAACACGACACCCAGTATTGCAAGTTCTCGGGCGTAAGATCATCATTGATGACTTTCAGCATCAAATTTGCAGCAAAGCCCCAAACTCTGTTACGGAAGTCGGGCGGGTCGTCGCTCGACCCAGCCATCAGTGCTGCCAAGATTTCAGATGTCGCTCGGTGTTGATGCTTGTCACTGCCGTCGCCGTACACCTCAGTCGTGAGCTCCTTGACATCATCCAACGTGATGGCTGTGCCTCCATAGTGCATCAGGTCAAAGACGTGCATGAGCATGTAAACGTTACCCATGCGGAACCTGTCGGCGTTCGCATCGCGCGGTTCTTGCTTGAGATACTCGAAGCATGTCTTCAGCCAGTCTCGCGTGAGCATCTTGCCAATCTGCTCCCGAACAGCAGATTCATGCTCGTCGTAATCGGTGAAAGCCATGGGCTGTGCACGGGACGCGAGGAACTTCTTGCCCCACACCAACCAACCAGGATGGTCCGAGTCGACCATGTATTCCGCCTTCTCTGGGCTAGCGAACGCATCGAGATACTTGTCGGTGAAGGCCTTGTCTCCTTTGGTCACCTCAATCGTCAACTTGTTCCGGTCTTTCTCCTTCTCAAGCAAGTAGTTGCGGTATTGGTGGTCGTATGCGGCTCGCAGCTCGACGGCCTCGAAAACCGACGTAAAAGCCGACATGTAGCTGGTTCGAAGGCCAGGATGGGTATCGTTGGTACCTTGGGTGACGAGCGTGATGAATTCGGGCGGTGCCAGGGTATCAAAGCGAAGACAAAGGTTCGTCGCGAAGATGACGCAGCGAGACGCGATCTTCCAGTGTGCTTCCTTGGCGATCTGGGTCAATTCCAACCCTAGAGCGGCCTTCTTCTTTTCAACCCGGGCGCGGCGCTGGACGATGAAGTTGTGGCGACTATCGATGGCATGGTAACAGTCATCCGACGGGCGGATCTGCTCAACAAGGTCCTGGTTGACAATGATCATGCGTTCAAAGGGCTTTCCAAAGTCCAGCAGAGGAAACAATGCCGTGGCTCCGAGCTGCTGGATACTGGGCTTGTCGATAGTTCCAGCCTTGAGGTATAGACGCATGGCCTCTGGAGCGAATCTCCAGTCCTTGACGATCGTCTTCAGCAGTGTGGTGAAGAACAGGGTGTACATCGCACCCTTGATACGATCGTGGTCCACTTCGTCGAGAGCAACGCGAAGCCTGTTGATAAGGATGGGTATGACCAGGGGCCTGCCTCCAATCAGTGCCTTCAGAGAGGAGTCCAAGGCGCTCTGGGCGACCCGCCTGACATCAGCGTACGAGGACACTGACGATTGCGCCAAGTTCAACAAGAGTTGCTTGTCGAGCTCACTCTTCTGTCTGGCAGATGCATTGTGCTTTACACGTAGCAGCTGGTATGCATCCGCTCGCTTGATCAACAGCGGCCGCGGGTAGACCTTGCGAAGGCCGCTGATCTTAAACGCGGAGATGTCTGACTTGTACAGACGAAGATGTCTTTCCAGAGGATGGGCGGACCGCTCAATACCGACATCGGTGATCCAAGTCCGGTAGGCTGCGTATAGGGCGGTGAAGCACGCGACATCATCTTCCTGATTTCCGTTCAGGAAGTTGTGAGTTCTGCAAAGCAACCGACCAACGTCCTCTCTCAGCTCATGCAGCTTGTGGTAAGCCGGGTCTTCTGTGGTAAGGAGGTATCCCGCGTCGTAACGGTACTGAGGGCGTGTCTCTTCGTCCTCTGCAGCCTCAGCGAGGGGGTCGTCATCATCCATGGGGGTATCGCCGTCTCCGTCCTCCCCGGGCCTGTCATCACCTGGGCTCTCACCGGACGCACGATGGGGGTCGAACAAAGTGGCAACACCGGAAATGACCAGACGAATCTGTTGTAAAAGTCTCGAAACTTCGTCGGACCACTCTTTGTTCTTTCCCTTGCGACTGACCGGCGGCTTCTCGTCCATGAGAGAATCCAGCTTCTCCGCGGCGGCCTTAGTTTGCGAGTCGAAAAGTTCGACAGCGAATTGCACCTCGTCCGCGGACGGACGATGCCACTTGATCGTCAGGTCGGCTGGGGAGGTGGTCTTCCCCCAATCATCCACGTCAAGGCCTCGCTTGATGACGTCTGGCTCGTATAGAGCGCTGTCGATGGGGTAAGTGTGTGTTAAGTTGAGTAGCAAGTGATGGATGTAGTTGGAGATGTGGATGGTAGGAAGTCCACGGCACTTTTCTTGCATGTACTTGGCAATATCATGCAGATCAGTCTGGTACTTCAAGACCTCCTTGCCAACATGGACCACAGTCATTCCGAGCATGCTCACATGCCACACGAGAGCGCGATCTCGGGGCAGATAATCTGTGCCGCTGCTTCTATCTGACGCAGCGTGGTTGTAGTCAATCTCGTTGCGGATATTCACAATGAGCATCGGGATGAAGACCTTCAGCGTCTTTTCGGGGTTCACTTTGCACAAAGCATTGAGAATCCAGGCCATGGCATCTCTCGCCTGGTGTACGACGTGAGTGGAGACAAATGAGGAAAGCTTTTCAAGAGCCGTGTCAAACAACTCTGGCGACAACGACGCGAAAAGAGGAGATAGCGCAGCTGGAAGGGCGTTGATAACGTTATCCTCTGGTGTTCCTCCCCTGATGTGGGACGCATCTGGGAGATTCTCCAACAGAGTGAAGACCTTGCCAAGGAGAGCGATGACGAATTCTCCAAGGCCTGCTGTTGATGACCGCAGAATATTGGCTTCGTCCTCGTCGGTGATTTCGGTCTCGTAATCAAGCTTGATGTCTTGACCTTCACGCTCCATGCGCTCCATTTCGCCCTGGACCCACTGCATAGCCAGACTAGTGTCGTGGACGGAATCGCCATCCTTGACCAAGGGAACCATGGGGATGCTGTAGGCAACACTCTGGATGAAATTGAGGGTGTACTGAGTCTTTCCGAGATCGTTTGCGTCAATGCCAGGGAGGGCCAAGGCGAGCAGAGCGGTGATGTGGCACCTGAAGCCCTTGGTCTTTGACATGACATTCGCGATCATCTGTAAACCGTTCAAACTTGACGTTGTGCGGTGAACCTCGACCAAGCCTTGCAGACTTGGGTAGAAACGCTGCAGAGCGCCTGGCAGAATGAGGTTCGGCTCCAGGTAGGCCAAACCCTGGAGGGATGCATAGTAGTAATGCGCAACTCTGTTGCTCTTGGAGAAAAGACCCATGTACGTGACCTCTTTGAGCGCGTTGACGAAGCGCGCCTTCAACGCCGGGGTAATCTTGCGGTCTTCTGGTGTGTCGAGCTCGCCGCTCTTCTCTCGGTTCCAGCGAGAGACGAAGATGTCGGTCAAGTAGACTGTGAATTGGCCGAGGAAGGTCGTCCAAGAGCCAGCATTGGACGGGTGGTAGAAGGTGTCAATTGCCTCAAGAAGTCCCTCGAGGCTGGAGAGGATGGAACAATCCTGCTCGAGACACTTGGGTGATAGAGAGTACACTATCCAGCGCGCAATCATGTAGGCCGTAGGGTACTTCTTCTTGTCCTTCTCCAGATACAAGCCCAAGCCAGACGAGTAATCCAGCGTTGAGTAGGGCGAGTTGGACTGGCCGACAGGAATTTCGGTGAGGCGCAGAATGGCCGTGAAAATCCATTCGGACTGCTCCTGAGTGAAGATGCCGTGGGCGTCGAAGGGAGTATGCGATGACTGCAAGAAGTCCCTTGCCATGCGTGAGTAAAGGTCGATGAAGAAGATATCAAAGCTCTTGGATCGGGCGATCAGTGACCACAAATGGAAGAGTGTGGGCATGAACGACTGAGGCTGTGAACACGCCACGTTCTCGGGAGCAGCATCGGTAGGCAGCAGGGCATTGATGGTGCCGACGACAATGTATGCATTCGATACGTCTGAGGTGCTGAAGTACGGTAAGAACTCGTCGAGCATCTCCTTCCGGTCTTGGGGGTCGAAGTATGTTTGCGCGTGGAGACACAGCTTCCACAGTTGTTTTTGCGATCGACGTCGGTTCGTTTGATGGGATGCAACTTCGGAGGGCAGAACGAGGGCCTTGATTTCGCGCCACAGAGGACGCCAGTCGAGCAGCAAGTCGTCCACGGGCTTTAGATAGTGATATTTCCTGAGGAGCATGGGAGTCAGCATACGAGGCGAAGACAGTTGACGAAAAGGGTTGGTCGAACACAGCATGGACATGGGAACGCGGCAAAGTATACGTCGAGCAGCCAGGAGGGCCAAATGAAGCGGCAATTGAAAAGGGACACACCTAGTGAGCACGACAACCATACGCAGGAAACGGTCAGCGGTACTCGGGTCCAAGCCAGGAGCCAGGCAGAGGTGGTAGTAGAGCTTGGCCAAGGTGGCGCGAAGCTCCCTTGTCATCTCAAACTTCAGATTCAGCCATCCCTGGAGCTCTCTGGTCCAATGCAGGGCCCCGGGACTGAAGTCTTCGGCCTTGATGGAGATGTAGAGATGCTTGAGGATACCGGCGAGTGCGGCATCGCGCTGCGATTCCTCCTCGACGGGGAAGGGGAGGTGGTTGAAGTAGCTGAAAGTCCGCGGGCGGTAGCGCTTCTTGTCATCCTCGTCTGGTTTCTTGTTGTAAGGAGGACCGGGAGAGTTTGATCTGGAAATGGTATCGACCGAGGTGAAATGGCTGGAGAGGAAATGGGCGGTGGATGCTGCTGACAAGGCGGCGGCGTGGTTGCAGGGCTGCGGCCCCGGTGTTTCGTCCATGTTGTGTGAAGTGATGCGTGCGGCAAGGGCACGATAATTCTCGCAATGGTCGACAGCGGCAGCGGAAAGGCGGAAGAGGGGGACCGAGCGGAGGGGTGGCGGTCGTTATCGTCGAAGTGGCGGGTGGTGGTGTTCAGGGTCAGGGTCGCACAGGTGCAGGATCGTCAAGCTCCCGCTCCCACACCAACCGCAATTGGAGTTGGCGAGATGCAGCGGGAAAGCTGGAGGTCCAGGTCCAGTGTTGTCGGTCGCGGGGCGGCTGTTGATCCGGAGAGGATGGATGGAGGACCGGGTGGCCTATTCGGGTGTGAAGCTATATGTCCGTACGGCAAGGTATTCGAGGATGATGTGCGTATGCTGTTGCTGTCCTCTGAAATGCTGCTTTGAGGTGATGTCGATTGAAACAAAATCTCCAAAGAATATACGTCGTGTGTTCGTTCAATATTCCCCTTCTCGCCGCGCAATGGGGGCAAAAAAGGCAGAAAAATGAGCAGCGGCGAGGGGATGCAGCAGAGAGAAGAGAAACGATGTTGTCGGATGCGGCGTTGATCAAATACCAGCCGGTCGGGGGGTGACACAAGCGCACAAGGACCTACTGGACGTACGGGAGGCGGAGGGGAGAATCGGGAGGCCTGAGAAAGAGGCAGAGTGATGATGCAGCGAGAGCAGCCTGGACTTCACCTTTGCTGGGAAGGGCTGGCCAACCGTCGCCCGTCAGCGAGTACCTGGCTGGAGCTATGTAAGAGGTAGTCTTTCTGATGAAGATAGCTAAAAGAGTACATCAAGCCAAAGTCTCTTACCTACCTAGCCTAAGGTAGGTGATTAATAAGGTAGGGTTGCTTACAGTGACAGAAGGTGGGAAGGTACGCATACTTGGCAGCCTTACCTTCCACTTCCTCGCCCGTTCCTCATTCCTCGTTCGTAGCAGGTGCATCTGCTTCGACTCGCACGCAGCTGCCCTGTTATAACAATAAGGATCCCATACGCAGTTCGGGGTTAGAAATAGGGGATAAATAAGCATATTAATTTCAGTTATATCTAAGGAGCTACTCTCATACCTAAATATAGTATAGTTAAAGCTTATTACTAGTATTATTAAATCCTAGTACTATTACTTTATACTTCTAATCTATATAACTAGTATTACTCTACTTATAGCTTTAGTATACTACTTAATCTAGTTATACTATATCTCTTATAGCCATATTAATAATATAGCGCTACTTATAGTTATAATACTCCTCTTTACTAAAAGCTTAGTCTTTATAAATCTTAAGCTACTTTAGTATTTTTTTTTACTTATAATACTAGCCTTAAATAGCTTTATGCTATACTTCTTATAGAGCTAACTATAAAAGATAGGTTTTTCTCTCTTGGAATTTATTATAATACTTATAGAATAAAGAGTAGTTTCTTAAATAGTATTTTAGTGCTTTTTAATTATCTTTTTAATAAGTAAAATATATATATAAAGTGAAGTAGTATAGAGTGAAGAGTTAATAATAATATAAAGGTTAGTAGAGGAAAAGGGTTTCTAATAAAAAAGAAAAGAAGAAAGAAGCTTTATAATTAATATAGCAACTAATATACCTATTCGCCTCTAGGTACTATAAAAAGGATGCTTCTTTTCTCTAAGTGCTAATGTGGGGCTATCCCCTCGCTATATTAGTGTTCGTTCTGCCTCCTCCTTCCTAATGCTATTGGCCCAAAAATGGCAGGTGCGACTTGGTGGGTCTTCAGGTGGCAGCTGCAGTCTGCACAGCCAGGAAGGGCTCCTTCTGCTTTCGGGCCATTCAGCCGTCTTGAACCCTCATGTATCCTCCACATGTTTTTAAGGCAAGACAGTATATGAGACCCTTTTTCAGCAACCTGGAAGCTCAGTGACTTTGGCTCCCGCCCCACTTCGCTCTCAGATGCAGCACTCGTCACATTTCGAGCTGCATCCTTTCTTTCTGATCACGAAAACACCATGAAGCTCCCATCACCAACAACCCCGCATCAACATTGGATATTTGCTAGTCAGGCCTCCAATCTCGGTTTCTGGGCACATATGCTGTTCCTCCGTCTACAGAGCATCTCTCGAACTATTGAGGAGGAAACAACGCACAATCTTACAAAATGACCTGTTTACTCACCTCTCACAGCATCAGCATCTGCATCTGCATCTGCATCCCGAACGTCGTCTTTCCCCTCCTCTCCGGCGCGAACATCTCCTTCCAACGCCCCGTGATCGACGCCACACGCCGCATTAATTCACCTACCACGTTGTGACCAGGGCCAACCACCCCGCCCCCACGAGGCCACCACAACCGCCCCCAACTTCCAGCTCCTCCCAACGCCGCGGCTACCTGCGTCCTCCAGTCATGCTTCTCACAGAGCGACTTCAGACTCCCAATGTTCCAACTAGAACAGCCAGCAAAGTGCCTCGCCCAACCTGCCTTTAGACTCTGCCCACTCCCTGGAGAAGCCGCTGGTTAGACATTTCTCACCGGACCACCCTCGGACCACGGGCGGGGAACCGGCCGAGCCCTCCCGGCAGACAGACAAGGACAAGGGCGTGGCCAGAGCTCCCCCGAATTCTCGATCCTTTCCTTCTCAGCTCGCCGGAGGTGGAAGCCATAACGACGCAATCATTTGCATCGTGAGTCTCGAGGCCACTCGAGTGCTTTTTCCAACAGCTGTGTTTCACCAGAGCGCCGCGTTGTCCCCTTCTGCCTGTCTCTGGACTGTGTTGCCCCAATACTATAGCCAAGCCCCAGGCTAGAAAGTTCCATCCCAGATCACTGCCATCGCCCACATTGGATGAGACGCCGGGAAGGATTCTTGTCCCGCATGCCCGGTACTTTATCGTCCTTGACGACAAGTGCCGGTTGTCTCCAAATTCTAAGCTGTCATAGGACTTAATCGCCGCAGCTTAGAAGTAGGCTGTGTTTGTAGATGATGCAGTTCGTGTGATGAAAAACTCATGCAAACTGCATCTGCATTTTGAGGTGCCTATTTCAAGACTTGAGATGACTTTTGGCAGTGTAATGCCGAGGCACTCACAGCGCAACATATGCGTTCATCTAGCATTACTATTCACAGACACTCAGAGACATAACCCATTGGTAAAGAACTTTCAACGACGAGCATGATCATCACTGGCTCCGAGCATTCGGCGCCGAGCCCGCAATGCTGCGCTGCGCCGTACACGGCCTCGAGAGGGCCTGCGGATTAGAAATTTTCTCGAAATTCTCAGCAGCATTTCCGTGTATTTCCATCCCATCAAAATATTCGTCGTGCGCGCGCCCTGCAGAGCCCAGACCACGTCGCCTCCTCAATAAATAGCACAAAATCATACGAGTCTCCCCTATTGCGTCTCGCAAATACCAGTTTCCTGGCGTGACCCAACTTGGCAACACAACCCGGTTCCCTGCTGACTCATTCATCCCATCCCATATGAAATTAAAATACAGGGCACATTCCGGAACAGATGCAGCTGAAGTGACGTCGAGAACCTCACATCCACGACGTTTTCCGATCATTGTCGCAACCTCCAGCCCATTCGCCTCATCATCGTCTCACCCAAGATTCATAAACCGCACTCGTGCAATGTGTTCTTCGAAAATATGGCCGTCGTAGACGAAGAAGCAAGTGAGTCCACCTATTTCCTCTAATTCCATCACTCACCCAACAGATCAGACATGTCCAAAACATCGACACGGTCGGTAGACCAGGGTCAGCAATCTGACGAGCCTCCTCAAGGTGCTCTAAGAGCAACTCTCTCGCGCACCCGGAGCCGCACCAACACTATCCTCGAAAAGGTTTCCCTCCGCGAGCGCATCCACCACTTCACATTCGCATGGTACACCCTCAGGTAAAGTCCCACCAAACACACCCCCCCCCCCTCCGTCGGCCCCGGCCTCGGCTCCGGTCTCGACTAACCCCACTCGAGCATGTCAACCGGCGGCATCGCCCTCCTCCTCGCCGAAACGCCCCACCGCTTCACCGGCCTCGACACAATCGGCCTTATCGTCTTCCTCCTCGACATCGTCCTCATCTTCCTCGTCACCCTAATTCTCTGCCTGCGCTTCTCCTTCTTCCGCAAAGCCCCTGCCAAAGCAATCACCCACCCGTCCGAGTCCCTCTTCATCCCAACCTTCTTCCTCTCCCTCGCCGCAGCCCTGTCCAACATCCAGCACTATGGCGTCCCGAGATGCGGTCCCTGGCTTATCGTCACTCTCCGCGTCTGCTTCTGGATCTACCTCATCGTCACCTTCTTCGCCTCCGTGGGCATGTACCACCTCCTCTTCACCGGCCGCAGACGCCTATCCCTCGACAGCATGACCCCGGCTTGGATTCTCCCCATTTTCCCCGTCATGTTGACGGGCACCCTCGCGGCCTTCATGTGTCGATCGCAACCACCGGACCAAGCAGCAGCCATGCTCGGCGCCGGCCTCGCCGCTCAAGGTCTGGGCTTTCTAGTCTCGGCTTTCATGTACGCGACGTACCTCTCCCGTCTGATGACCATTGGTCTCCCCGTCCAACGACCAGGAATGTTCATCGCCGTCGGTCCGCCAAGCTTCACCGCCGCAGCTCTGGTCTCGATGGCCGCCGACGTGCCCCGTTTGATCGCCTCCGAAGGCTCCCTCGTCTCCGACTCGCTGCGCTCAGCAGCCTATCTCACGGATATGGAGAACCCAGGCACCGTCGCCTTCGCCGTCCGCGCCATGGCACTCTTCAGTGCAGTCTTTCTTTGGGGCCTATCATTCTGATTCTTTTCCTCCGCATGCCTGTCTACGCTGTTTGGCATGCCAGACCACTCGTTCCATCTCAGCTGGTGGAGTTTCGTATTCCCCAACGTCGGCTTTACTATCGCCACCATACGAATCGGAGAAGCATTCGGCAGTGAAGGATTGTTGTGGTTAGCGACCGTGTTCACGGTTCTGTTGGTCGCCGTTTGGCTTTTTGTTGGTTTCTGCTGCGCCAGGGCGGTAATCCGGAGGAAGCTTGTCTGGCCTGGTCGTGACGAAGACACCGACTGAAGCGTTTCGGGCTCGTTTAATTGAATTTCAATAAATCAGAGAGCAGAGTCACACGCATTCGCTCTCTGCCTAATGATTTAGACGTAGACAGGATACCCCGCCATCTAAAGGCATAATCTCAGACTAGAATGGAAATATAGATGCTGCTGTTTACTCTTTTCGGGCTCGAAGTCTTGATGTCTGTTGAAACCGATAAAAAAACATCCTTCCACTCAGTTTGACGGTATAAAAGATACCGCTGTGGCCAGGGCGGACGCATCGTCTTCATCTCGTCGGCCGGAGCTCGCTTGGGTGTCGCGGGCCAAACTGTCTACGCTGCAACGAAAGCGGCCAACGAAGCTCTCTGCCGGACCTGGGCGAAGGACTTGGGTCAATCTCACGGCATCACAGTGAACAGCGTGAATCCTGGACCGATTGCCACAGGTACGTTCAGGCTTTGGAGCCTTGCCCCTTGCGCCATGTTCTGTTTTCAACGACTATCGACCCCTGCAGACCAGTTTTTCCAGAGTCAGTTCTTGAAGGATACGCAGCCTTTGATTGAGTCGACCCCGGAAGCTGCCCGAGTTGGAGAAGTAGATGATATCGCGCCTTTGGTGGCTTTCCTGTGTTCGGAGGATGCCCGATGGACCACGGGAGCTACTCTTTCGGCTAAAGGAAGCCTCTATAATTCGAGCCAGAATCATATCCAGGATAGAGAGACATCGGAAAGAGATAAAGGGCATGTCGTTGAGCCCTTTTTGGTACGCGGCGATCACCACAGCCCAACACCATTGTCGCCTTCAAGGAGCAATAGACAAGCAACATGAACAGGATCATCCTGGCCCAGCATCTCAGCCCGTTAGTGGGGACCATATAGAGGCTTCAGAGCCTCCTGAGCTTGCAGGTACCACACTAGTTCCGTCTTACTCCTCCATCCAGCTACCTGGGCATGATGGAACGTTTACATGGCCATCGGAGCCGCCCTCCACGGACAATCTTGTGTGGGGCGAGAACATGCGATTTCCAGGCTGTGAATATGACCCAGTGGAGTTTTCGTCTCTTTTGACACCCTTTCTGGAGAGTTTGGATAACATGGCGGGGCTGGAGGACTCGTCCATCACGACCATATCAGACACATCTAGCTCGAGCACCCAAAATTCGGATTACAGCGACCAACACCAATCTAACAAAGACTTGAGGTCAAGTGTCTTACCAACAATACACGGGGTCATATCTCTCATGACCTTCAGAAATCAGCCAAAGATTCCGTCACCAAAGGCCATTACTCATGCAATAAATGGCATTTATACTACAATTTACTTTTTCCTCTAGCTTGCTTTTCATCCCGCATTTCTTCTGAATCGACTGACTCGCATCTAGATTACCAGGAGTTCTGTGTTCTCCCGTTGACTTCTGACTTCGACGCCGACACTTTCCGTTGTGATATAGGGAAGTCGCGAGAATCAAAATTGCTACTTCATCCCATCCTTGCCTCGTCCTATCAACATATAAATCAGGTTACCGGTCAGTGTGACAAGGAGGCGCAAGAGCACAAATTGCTTGCAATGAAGATGCTGGAGGAAAAGCAGAGCGGTGGAAGCGTCCATGCTGTCTAAATCGGCCTTCTAGGAGCGATTGTGGTCATATCCACTCTCAACGTAGGCGGTATTCGGTTCCTTTATCATTCAAGATGACTGCTAATCTTCTTCAAATTGTTTGGTGTCAGCCTATGGGACATGGACATCTCAACTTGCCGTCACGCATCGAGTTTTACGGGCTATGGAGAAGTCTGGGGACAAGCGAGCTCCTAGAACACAGGCACAATTATCCGTGCTACTTTGGTAAGCCTACGTGGTTTGTCATGACACATGTCTCGACAAGGCTTACAGTCTGCTCGGGTGAGACGTGACGCTAGCTTTGACAACAAGGAAAGGCTGCGTATTGCCCGACACCCACCATGCGAGTCCACAGGGGCAAAGTTCCGGCAACGAAAATACATTTAATAACGCTTCCAGATGTCCAGAGGATTTGATCCAGTACATGATGCGTCTGGGCCAAGATGCAAGAGAGCTTAAGTTGGTTATGACGATGACTTGCGTGACCTTTGACAAAGGTCCAGTTCTCTCGTTGGAGAAAGACATCAAATCCTGGGAAGCACCAGAATACTCGGACTGCAACGACAGCACCGTAATAGAGCCTGGAATTCCTCCGTCAGCTAAAAAGCGGGACCTCGAAGAATTATTGAATTATCAGCAAGACCTGCACCACTGCGCCGAGGCCTGGAGATATGCATAGCTGCTCTATATCGAGAGGGTATTCAAGTGGGATCGTAAAGGAACACCACCACCAATCCTCGGACTCTTCGCGCGCAAGACTCTCAACCACGTCACTTCCTGTCGGCGGAGTACGATGCTGCGGAAGCAGCTTTTACTTCCCGTTTTCTTGTCAGGTTGGTGAGACTGCAAACTGCGATTTGAGACGACAAGCCAAACAGTCCTGCGAGTGGTGGAATGAGAAGACACGGTACGACATGCCTCTTACAGCGGCGGCCTTGCTGGAGGAAGTATGTTTAAAGTCGGATTTTGATGATAGGTGGGGTTTTGTGATGGATGAGAAACGCCAATCGGGCGTAAATGGACACGCACAGAACCAGTATTTATTGGGTAGATGTTGAAATCCGAGCAAGTTATTTTATCTTCAAACCGCCAAAAATCAAGTAAGCCGTCTGACGGAACTGCCATTCTTCCCGGCCCAAGGCTTTTCGGTGTTCTGTTGAAATTCCCCGAAGTTATATTTCTTTGTTGGTAAGGATTTCTGTTATTGTGTTATTCCCATCGCAACAACATTTCTGAAATCAAGATTAAAACGAGCAGAGTGGACTCCAAGTTTGCTACGCTTGGTGTTGTCCTACACCAGCTAAATTGGAGATGATGGGGTTTGAATTTTCTTGCTCAAAAACGAGGATGAGTTTCCGGCAAGGAAACAAAGACCCTGACGAGTAGTCACTGACGATGAAACCATCCTGATCGTAAAGGGGCTTCGCTACCACTAGTCATGTTTCCCAAGCTACAACGAGGTTCGGTGTAAGTTATTTTCTAAGCTGAGCTGTCTGGATATTTGTAAAGGCGATAGGGAAACCTGCTATAACTTAAAATGGTAATACGTTGGCTATTTTAATTTGCTATTATAACTTATTATTGTATTTCATAGGAGGCTAGAGAGGTCTAATAAGTTGATACAGGTCATGCTTATTGGTAAAACCCGGCGCATAGCCTAAAATGTCATGGTCATGAGTTGCGGCTAGGCATGCATCAGCCCCACCCAACGGACATATTCTGAATGGAATAATATGTTCCCAAACCGAGAACACATGAAGACTCTCCTCGGAACACAGGGCACCATGGCTATTTCAGAAGGAAGGGAAAGTATTCTACTCACTCGGGTTACTCAAGTGCCAGATACTTCAAGTCCAGGGTTATACGCAAGTCACCGCTGTCTTGCGGAATGTCTATTCAGAGCTGATGGCCTTAATGTTCAAAGTGTTGGCGCTTCTCGGACTCCTGAGAACATTTCCAGCGTTCAACAGCGAGATGCACATGTACAGGATAATCCCAAACAGACAAGAGACTAGAACAACTCCAGAATCAAACACACCACGGATTTTCATGCAGATAACTGCATAGAAGAAGGCAACCAATATGTCCCCGAACACCGTCAGCAGTCAAATGATCCTGCCATCTCGATTACGCATCACAGATCTGCGGTTGGGACCTCATCCCATCATATCCAAGCCCGTCATACCCCAGCGCGATGAATAAGCGCCCACTAGACAACTCCTCCTGAGCACTCTCGCAATTAGCACTCAGACATCAAAAGACGACATGTCATGAACTCTGGCTTTACTTGGCATGAAAGTGATAGATGCCACGTCCATCAGCAATGCGTGACATCATGCCTCATGCCTTCGACCCTCGATGCCACAGCTTCTGAAGTCCCTAACTGCCCCAAGCGCAAATTCTATCGAGCCATCGATGACAACGAAAGCAAGACAAAACAACGGAGGGTTCCACAGGAAGATTGCACCCTTCCCGAAGCTCCGGCGCAGTCACTCAAGAACCGTTGCCATCCTATGTCCAAGATCAGACGGCTCATACCGTGGACACGAACTTCCGCGCCTCGACAAAACTCTATTCAACCACATGTGACTAGGGTATCTCAAGCAGGCGGTAAAAAGGAAGCAAACAACGCCCCTTGTATCAGGGCATACATGACCGAAAAAGTGACAACCACGCCACCGAGGCCCCTCCTTTTCTCATCCAAGAGGCTCTCAGCAACCCACCAGTACCACACGGCATATCCCGACGAGATCCTCGTGATAATTTGCACATGGTACGTGGTGATCGCCAAGCCGGCAAGCAGGACCTGGGAGGCAGCGAGCGACATGACCACAATCTCCCGCGTCGATGTGGCGCCATCCCTCTGACTCTTCGCTATCTTCGTCACCTGTCCGCCGCCCTTCTGCTCCGCCGTCGGACTCCGCCCCAGCACCGAAGGCCCTTGGAGCACATCCAACCCCGACGCGATCAGCAAACCCAGCACCGGAGCGGCCAAGGCGAAGAGCGGAATGTTGCCAGGCTGCCAATAGCGGAGGAACCCAACGCCCCTAGACTCAGCCATTAGCAAAACTCTTTCACCAACCTTACAGCCCAACCCGTAAATCTCCGCCAGTACCGAGCGAGTACCACTACAAACCGATGGGCCCATAATGACAAAACAGGGCTGAACGGGGGAAAAAAAACCCATACCAATAATGTTCCTGGACATATGAGTAAATACCGGGCACGGTCCGCCCGCACCACGCGCGTGCCTCGGATGCGCCGGAACAATACCGGACCCAGGCAAGGTACTGCGGGACGACGGACCCCATCGCCACGAGCACGCCCGCGATACCAGGCGCCAACAGAGCCGCGACGGCGTCCCTGACGCCAGTGATGGTGACAGGACTGGCGAGTAGGGCGTGCAGGATCGTCAGACACTCGGCCGCGAACGGGATGCCATTCAGGAGTCCGTTCGAGCGGACGGCCGTCGCGAGGCCGAAGACGGCGCCGGCGACGATTTGGGCCGCGGACCACGGCAGCGAGCCTCGTGGTTTCTGCGAGGCCGAGGCTAGTATTAGGTAGCCCGCGAACGTAAGGAATGCGAAAGTGCTCTCTGCGTAGGGCGCCGAGAGAAAGAGGCCTGCTGGTGAGAGGATGTGAAGCAGGGCCGAGAGGAACGCGAGCAGCTTGCGTTCAAAGAGACGTAGTGTGAGCTCGTGAAGTACCAGCACGGCTAAGAGGTGCGAGGTATGCGAAATGATGATGCCGAAAGCTGCCTCCAGCGCACCGTGGCCGTCATCCTCTACGCCTGCCAGCCGAGCGCCTCTGGCGACGAGGGACGCGAGGAAAGGCAGCACGGCGTTGAAGGCCCATTCCTGCTCGAAGAGATAGCCTCTTTGGGCTGATTGGGTAAAGTAGATGGCGTCCCAGCGCGTCAGGCGGGTGATCAACGACAGGTCGGACTCGTTGCGGCGGAGCATCAGGGTCGTCGAGGTGTCGTATGACGGAGCCACTGCGCTTCCGAGGGCAATGGCCAGCAGGAGACTTTTCCAGGCCAGGAAGGCCGTTATCAGAGTCTGTCGAGGATGCGAGGCATGGCGGGCGAGCATGGCTTGCTGGATGACGTCGGACGAGGCCGTGGTGATGGGTGATGGTGGTGGGGACTTTTGCCGAGACCCTGGCGGCCGGTGAATCGGTGAAGTATGTCACCGGCTGAGGAACCCACTAGAATGATCACACCGTGACAATGAGAAAATGGACCAAGCAAAAAAAAGTTGGAAAGTTGTCGTGTGAGTCCCGGCTTGGTGATGGACCCTGAGTTTGGCGTCGCTGCGAGCTGTGAGGTTATCGGAGGTGACGGGGCCCGGATTCGCTGGCCGCGTCGGGACAAGCGGCGCCACCTGGCCGATTGGAAGAGCTCGAGCACAGGCCATCTGATGATGAATTTCTTTTTTTATGTCTTCCCCCCCTCCTCCCTTCCCCCTCCCCCCTCCCCCCCCCCTAGTCCGTGGTAATTGTTAGTGTCTGCCGAGCCGGAGTTCGGGGTCGGTCCTAACGTAGAAGTTGCCCGCAGCCCTGAACGGCGGGTCTGGACCTGATGGGACTCTGCGGGTTGCGATATTTTTTGCTATTTTTTCTCATCCCTCTCAACCTTTTCTAGAAGCGTTCCAAGCGTCCATTTTGGTGAAAAGAGCCGCGAATTGTGGATTCCAGACGGGGCCTGCCAGGGGGTCATCATCAACAGGTGCTGGGATGATAATTAGCGGGCAGGGCGCCCAGTGGGTAGACCGCCGTTAGCGAGCCCCTCAATTCCAGCCTCCAGCATTGAGAAGAATCAGAAGATGCTCCTCACAACTCCTGACCGGTCTCATTCTTCATCTCCCGCACAACCGTGATCGCGAAAGGGACTGTGAGCTGTGGCGAAGCCTGGGCAGAAGGCTTGAGGTCCACTAAACAGGGCTCCAAGGCCATGTATGATGGCATGTCCAGAATCCAGGGCTGACGAACGGGGGGCTCGAGGGTTGTTACGGACGCTGTCTCCTGAATTTGCCGCCCCGAAAGCCCCTGAAGATGAGAATCACGTTTCATTCCAGCGACCTGATTGGGGGCGAGAATGCTGGTTAAGGGGAATCTCATTAGGCACGTCCAAGCACAAGCACAAACACAGCCCCTCGGTCTGGAGCAATGAGGAGCACGAATGAGGCCGATGCCTTATGTTGATGAGAGTAGGAACCTGGGTGGTTGGTACCTTTGGCCTGGCAGCCTGGTACCCGTCATAAGGTCATCACCATCATATTTCGAGAGAAATGCCGTTATCAAATCTTATCCGGGATGTGGACAAGCCAGCACGCACCCAACCCAACAGGGCCAACACAACAGAAGGAAGAGTGGGCTAATTACCTCGAGCTACGGATGCAGGTGAGCCACCAACTGTACCAAGATGGCCAACTCCCGGCAGATCCGCTGCAGTTGGTAGCGTGGAGACCGGTGAGTGGATGAGCGGCAGCAAGGTGGTTCAGATTGCTTCCGTCCTGTCATTTAGGTGAGCCCGATGGTTGTGGCCTGCCGCCTGCGAAGCATGTGCAGGTACGATTGGCAAGCTTGAAGGCTGAGATGTGATGAGAGGCGCATGAAAATGTATGATGAGTTTGATGAGCGAGTGAGTAACGTAGATGCCATCCAGGTGCAGCTGCATCACGTGATTGCCGGCACATTGCGATAGACACTGGCGAGGCAGCAACTGCAGTCGTAAGGTAAGGTATCTTCCATCTCCATTTCCTGCCTCCCACCGAGGCTGTTGAGGAAGGACGGTCGGCCCCGATTTTGCCCGTGTTGGGTCAATCGGCATCGGAGCGGAAAGAAGCACGTGCCCGTCCTTAGGCAAGGTCCCCGGTACCTTCCATTGCGACCATGATTGCGACCTTCACCCCCAATGCGACCCGCTATTTGCCTGCCTGCGTCCTTCGGCAGGTGGCAGGTGGAGAAAGCTCTTCCCGTTGCAGCTTGACATCGGAAGGCATACTTCGAATTTGATCGGGGAGCTACGACCGGTTTATTTGATTGTGCAGCTACGACGGCGACATGAGCCCAGCCAACGGATGGCGAGCTTCCATCCACGACCATCTGCGCAGCCGAGGCGTTCATGGCCGCCCAGCTGTTCCCAGCTGCAGAGCAAGAAGCTCATTTTGTTTCACATGGCCCTCCTTGCGCCCCCTCAGCCTGAATCGAGTCATCGACGAACCCTTCACCGTCCGATCGTTGTCGATCCTGAGCAGCAATACCCTGTTCTCGAGACCACCTAATGGAGACTCTGAGACGCGCAAGAGACGTGACCAGTCTCTGTTTAAGCTTCACCATCGAGGAAGACCCTTCGCCGACGAGAAACGTCTCCAGACGATCATCGGCGTTCCCCTCGTGGATGGATGTGTCTGTTCGTGGCATCCTTGGGAGTGGCTGCCTCGTCTCGACATTCGCTACGGCGGTGCCCAAGCGCATCTGAGGATCATCACAGATACAGACGATCCCGCTTGCGTACTGCCACCGTTGGGCAAGGCGTAGGACATGCCCATTCGCATGCGGCGGTCCCCTTTCGAATCCCATCACAGTCTTGATAGCGCATCTTCAACGATCAGGACTTCCTCTCTTCTGTCTAAAACCCAGGAGGCGAAGATGATCATACGGATTTTCAGCCTGTCAGACTGTGTCGCCATCCCTTCGTAGGGGGCTGAACCGATGACCCTGTCACCAGAGGGACGGCATCGGCGGAATCGCTGATCCAAATGCTAACAGCCGCAGCGGTTGCGGCACCCGAGGACCACTGGGCTGCATTGTCAGATTGTTCCCACCATTCGCCTTGGCAATCGGCGAGTGACAGCTGCCTAGGCAAGACCATTTTGGGCATCAGAGACAATACGTACACCTCCATCTCACCGCCGTTACGTCTCTGCTCCTGTCTCCAATCTCGCATCCCAATTCGACGATCGAAACGCAGGTGTTGATGTCGCATCGATGATCGCAATCCCAAATGAGCGCCATTGGCTGGAAGCACGTCGCCAATCTGGGAGAAGCCGAGTGCGAGACTAGGCGTATTCGCCGTATCATTGCGTCTGGAACTGCTCCCATTCTCTGGCCGGCGGGGTTCCAATGCAACTTTTAGCAAGACAAACTCTGAGTTTTTCGTCTCATGCAATTGGATCTCACTCAAGTGAGCCTGGCGATTACACCATTTCCACCGTTGGCAGACCTCAAGGCTCACCTAGCTCACCCAGCTCACCACGTCACTCAATACAATAGCCCAGCTGCACGGGCACATGGTAATCGACATTACTCAGGTCAGAACTTTGAAGTCGCCCAGCTTCTTAGTAAGCTTTTCTTACAAGCTGGGCATCGCAACCATTAACCCGTTGGGAGATAACTGGCGTCTATTGCGTCCATCTCATCAACAGTGGTCGCTGCGGCCCGAAACAAGCGCTGGAAATAAGAAACAATAAAGACTTCCACATGTCACCGAGCCGGACGGCTTAAAGCTCACGGACAACGAATGCGACGTGTCATCCCTAACAACGCTTCCCGACCTCTTTAGTGCCTTTTAAATTTGCCAGCTACATCAGGTGCGGACGCCTATCAGCGGACGGTCCGATCTAAGGAAGCTGTCGCCACGAAACGTCTCCCATGGCGAGCGTGACTGGCCTGCAGTCTCTGACCGCGCCCGTCGCCCAAAACTATCAAACAACAAGGTGGTGTTGGCCAGCACACGTCTCGGGCAAGTTGCAGCCACAGACACCAATGCTGCCGCCAACAGAAGCTATCGTCAACCATGTCTATGGTTGCATTGGACTTCTCTTGCTCGCCGGGCTTGCGAGCTAACTAGCATGAAAAACCATTGAGCGCGCATTTGCTACCCTGATGCAACATTAGCATAAGGGTCTACCAAGTTCTGGCAGGTGCTCTTGGGACGCCCAGCATTTTGGCATCTGACTTGAGAAAGAAGAAAATAGGATCTCCGCACAGTCCCAGACCTGGTTAGCAGTGGCTTGTGCACAGGCTACTTTGCACTGTCTCTGAGGCTCACAAGTTACAAGGGGCCAACGGGCTGCCCGCCATCCAATCCGAGTACGGAGCGGCCACACCTTTCGCGACCACGCGAGCTGCAGCCCAGGTGCCTTTGTGCCTAGTGCCCGATCGGGGTGGCACGCTTGGCTCCAGCGGCCCAGGCTATTCCTGCGTGGCCTGGCATATCCAGGGTTGCAGAGAAAATGGCCCGAGGTGTCACACAGAGCGACCGTATGCCTTGAAAGACTGAACGATCATTGAACCGCGGATAGGACGACAACAGGTTTGAATACCAGCGGCGGGGCATCGAAGCAGCATCGGCGCATCGCAAGGCGCTACCCTGCTCGCAAGCTTGCCAGCGCGTGATCATTCATTAGCTTTCACTCGGGATATCCCTTCCGCCCGGATGGCTAGAGACAAACACGCAGCAGCTACTGTAGTAAGTGCAAAAGCTGAATATAGCGGCTCGGTTCATGGTTGTTCCCGGCTTCTCGGACGCGGAAAACAAGACGATCTGAAGATGGAGAGCGCGCGTTCGATACTCCGGGCAACTTCCTCTCGGAGCCGTGTTTTACTGGGGCAACAGAATTCGAGTTCGAATGGTCGCGGGGTTTGAATGGACCGTCGGGACCACCAGCGGCGACAACCACTTCAACAAGTCGCCTCAAACCATCAGAACGTTGATGTTCTAACCGGCTTGTGGTCCGGCCATCGCGAAGAGAGCTGCAGGCCGCAGACCCGACCTGGGTCCAGACTCTGCTCAAGGCCCAAGCCTCAATTCAACAGGGACATGGTCGAAAACAGGTTGACGAGTTAGCGAGTTTCGTTGGAGGACGGTGGGCTGTTCGACCCTGGTCCGTCTGATCTGGGGTCTACCGTCTCGCAGTTCGCCGACGAGACGAAGTGGAGGCAATCAACGGCACCCGGTCGATGACATTCTGATTTTCAAGTTTGAGTTGTGTAAGTGAGTTGTTGGCGGACTTGACATACGTATTGCGGCATAAGTCGAGAAACAAAACACAAAACGAGGCAACACCCCCAACAAGACTCACAACACACACCAGTAGGACAGATTTGAGTTGAAGCACAGCGGAGACAGCACATTCCAGGGCGTTCTGAGACGGCCAGATCGAGGTCCGATGCCGAGGAATCAAACGGCCCGTACCAGAATGCGAGACCAGACTCGCCAAAGTAAGACATGGGTACTGAAATCCGGCCGGCCGATATGAGCCTTGGGAATAGCTTGGTCTAAACGAGGGAAACGAGACGAGGCAGCTAAAATAAGGTGCTCTAATAGTGGCCTCGACGTGAGACTACGTGGATGCTACGCGGTTCGCGCTACGGCTGCGACCTAATACCAGAGTCTGGTCTGGTCGGTTAAATCCATGTGAATGTCTTCCCGAGTGCTACAGTGCCAACTCAAAGACGAGAGAGGCGGGCAGGCAAAAAATGGGAGTCGTTCCATGAAATCATTCTCCACTTCGGAGTCCTTCTCGTCGTCGTCGTCTTCTTACTCAGTTTGAGTCGGGCCCGTTCGTGCTTGGACGGTCCTTAGGTAACCTGGAAGGTACTTCACTTCTTCTTGCCCGTTTCCTGCTTTATTAGACAACTGAGAAGGTAAGGTAGGTAATTACCTAGGTAGGTACAGTGGTGTACTTTCCTGAAGTCGCAGCGGGGCAAGACAGAGAACGTATCGTCTTAGGGCTACTTCCGCCGCCCACTTACATCTGCCTTGCACCTGCACCTGCTAATACACGTACTAGGTGCTCCTGCCCAGCCGGAATTCGCCTCTAAAAAGAAGCAGCACCGCACCGCTCTTTCTCCTCTAGAGCCCACCTGCCCTGCCTGTCCACTGCACCAGTGTACCCGGTGCCTGCCTGACTGCCCGTCCAGTGGCCACCCTCGCGCCTGCCCTGTCCCCGCTAGCAGTTGTCGTCCTCGTTGTCGTCACTTCCTTTCGGAAAGGAAGCACGAACTACCGCAGTAATAAGAACCTAGGAGAGGTACCTGGTTCGCCGCCTATCGCCCACCAAACATTACGTACCCCTCTCCCACTCTCCCATTCTTTGCTTTCCCTCCTATCCGTACTTCTCTCCCTCATATCGCCATCCACCGCCAGTCTTCACCTTCACTTCCATTCTCACCTCACCCTTCTTTCTCTTCGGTAGACTGGTTCGCCTTGACTCTGCCCAAGAGGTAGCACTCATTCTCTCTCCTTTCCCTTCGTCCCAAAATCTCTCTCTTCCCCCACCCCCCACCAAGAACAAGAAACAAAACAAGTAGGGCACTGCACCATAACGCCACGCGTACGGAGCGGCTCAAGTACGTACCGAACCGAACGGCGACCCGACACTTGCTCTCCTCTGCTCTCGAATCGCTCCAAAGACAAGGCTTCCCATTCCTCTCATATAGACGGCACAAACACAACTCGACACTTCGCTGCCAGTACTCTTGCGGTAACATCCTGGAGTCCCCGACTGGATTGGCAGAAGAGAAAAAAAGAGAGGGGCCCTCCATCATCCTTCCCCTTCCGGCTCCGTCCCTCCATCAGCTCAGCACACACCAAACAAACGACTGAAGCTTCCTTGTGACACCTTCACCAAACTCAAGGTAATTACCTTACCTTGTCTTTGGACTGAGGTGCCACTCCACGACGTATCGCGCCCTGATACCTCCACCGAGCGTACTCAAGTACCTCTTCCACGGCTCCGGTGCCCTGGGTTTCTTTTTTTTCTTTACTCCGGTCACATACATCTACCTGTGGCGGCCACTTCTTCTTCACAACGAACGCTTCAACCTACACCCTCCAACTTTCCGACATATCCCACCCGCCCAAGGCCAGACCTTACCTTCACCTGCAGTACGCATAACGAACTCGACGATAATCTCGGAATACACGCAACATCGTCACTCATCCCTCGTTCAGTGCGACTTCGAACATCGTCACACTCGTTCTGGTGAAGAACCCCCGACTTGCGCTTATCCAGCTTGACCAGCCGCCTCCTTCTGCCACGCAGTAGCTGCAGAAAAACCAACACCGCTTCTTGTCCCCGATTTCGCTCACATCCGGCCTCTCGGGCCTCTGTCCTACTAGACCCAACCCGCTGTGCGAGCAATTTTCCAGTAAGCCAGCTTTCTACAACCCTCCTACATCCTCATTACCTCAGCTCAGCCCATCCCGCGGCCACGGACGCCCAAATACTGGGTCCTGGTGCCACTGACCGCTCATGAGTCGAGCCTATCAAGCCCGTTAAGCCTCCCCCATCTAATGCCAATTTAAAGCATGAGCTGGCGCTGAGCCGCAACGGAGAAGTGCTCGAGGTTCTCTGGACTGACCACTAGACCAGTACTTTGTAGGGCTCTTATTTCCTCCCGGCATCCCTAAGGATACTCGTCTCACCGTCCCCTTTTCCCTCGTCCTTCTTTGTTCTCCGCCGCCTTTGAGAACGCCTCTGCCGCATCCGTTCACTCTGTCGTCCTGTCGACCATTCTTGTTTGAACCACGACGATCGATCACACGTCAGGCATACTCATCGACGCTGTGCAGCTGCGGTATTTAACCACCTAGACGTAAACCAGCGCCTCTCCAGGGACAACCAGAAGCGAGCTGCATTCACCCCTCCTGACCAACCTCGAAGTGGGGAGCTCGCTCGATTCATACGGATACGACTTCCGGACCGGCATCCCTACACCCTCAGAACACTGCGTCACCTTGTCATTGCAATTCTGCAATTCGGCAGGGGAAACGCTGGGGACAGACATATTAAAGCTGCAGCGATCTCGAACACCGCGAGTCGAACCACTTGTATTTCAACTGCGTCCATGAATCTGTTACAAGTTATAATCAATCCAAGCTAGCAATCAGGATGTTTCTCCATTCGGGCGCCAGCCTGCATGGGCACGAATTTTCCAATAAACCGACAAGTGGCCCTCAGCCAGCAAGAAGACGAATTCTCCTGCGATCATCATTGGGTCCCTCGCCACTGCCTCGCTCTTCGACGTCTACCAACGGGTCCGCTGATGTTCTTTCGCCGCGAGCCAACCGTCGTCTTGCTCTGCAGGGCCCGTCGCTCGCACCGCGACCGAGTGTTCGCCGAATCCGACGCGGTTCGGAGTTTCTTCCGAGGAAAGATCTCTCCGTCCGCTTCGAGGAAGAGCCTACCGTCGTCGGCGACGACATCAGTGAAGATGAAGGCAGTTTGGTTTCCGAGGTCAGCGACAGCAGCACGTTAAAGAGGTCGAAAAGGTCACGACGAGCTGCGAGACAAGGCACCAACTTTTTGCTTGCGTATCCTCCCCCGAAACTTCGCACCAAACAGCGTCGCTTTGTCCAAATACGACCGCGACTTCTGCTTCAACTACAACAGCTTTCAAATGACAGGCGACCTATGCCGGCCATCGACGTCCTCCCCGCGAGCACGGTCGCCGGTACCGTCATTTTGCCACGTCTTGCGCGCCAGTTCCCCAAGATGTTTAGAGTCAAGGGGCAACTAGGTATGAACGGCCTCATCTTGGCCAGGAGCGAGGACTACAACACCCCCGGCGACGACTCGGACCGTGATGAAAAGGACCTTGACAAGCGTGACCTGGTCGCCGTCATTACACCACGCAAGGAGCGTAGAGAAGGCGAGCGGGGGGATTCCGCCGACCAGGCTGAAATTGTGCTCAGCGACGGTTCGGTGTGGACTGCTATCCCTACCAGCAACGGATCGTACGATTTCGTGCACGTCGACGAGGCAGGCCACACCACTACCGCCAGGTGGGCGAAGAGACCTGCGAGGTCACTTTCTACTGCCACCTGTGCCGCAGCGACGACTCCGGCCGCGCCGACCGACTACAAATTCACGTTCAGCGTGCTAGACCCTGAATTACGAAGGCACCCCGTCATGGCGACGCTTACGCCTGCCAATCTCGAGATCCTCGACAGCTACACGACAGTATCGCAATCCGCCGGTCGCTACCCGCCAACTCGCCCTTTCAGCACGGACCTCTCTGGCGAGAGTGACCCGTCAAAATCGCCTCAGTCTGTGCTCTCCAGCGCAGAGCGAGAGACGCATCCTGTCGATGATGAAACGAGGGTGCTCATCACTGTCACCTCGGTCTGGGTGTCGCTCCGCCACGGACAAGGCTGGGCCGCATCGGCTGCGGCAGCTGCCACTCGACCTGCCCACTCCCGCACGGTGAGCGGTACCTGCGAGCGATCCCGAGCATCAACATTCCCGGTGACGTCCACCGAGCTGAGGGAAGTGAACAGCCCGCCTCTGGCACAACAGCAGGTCATGGCCCAGTTAGGGCCGATGTTGC
Source organism: Colletotrichum euphorbiae (assembly GCA_037178605.1). Lineage (NCBI taxonomy): Eukaryota > Fungi > Ascomycota > Sordariomycetes > Glomerellales > Glomerellaceae > Colletotrichum > Colletotrichum euphorbiae. Next base: position 68,402 of record JAXCEF010000206.1, read on the forward strand.
CGAAGAGGACGTTTTCATCAGGAGCAGCTTTCATGCACCGACGACAGACCAAGCTAGGAGGAGAGCAAGTAGTCACATCAGACAACGCGGTAGAGGTGGACGACCTCGAAGGGATGAAGGACAACAATGAGTCACTCGTTACAAAACGGGGTTTTGCAAGGAAGATTCGCGACTGGGGACACCGCATCACCCAACGCAAGGCAATTACGGCGTAAATCACGGAACGGACTACGGAAAATCTATACAGGAAACAGGCGTTAAGACGCATCACCACATAGGACCCGGAGCTGGCACCCCTCCAGCAGACACCATTTGTACATGTATCATTAGCATTCTAGGCGTACCCTGTCCAAATTTGATACCACCTCGTGCTTACTCACGACCAAGTCAAGGTTTCCTCTGTGCTGCTGTGACTACATCCTCGAATGAAGGTATGGTTGACGACAACCGAACAATCAGCCATGGGGCATCGGTTAACCTGAAGCAGAGATCGACAAGTCCGTCCTTCTTCGCGCAGTAGGGCTGCGAGTGGGCCCTGTTCCTGCCGTCTCTCCGGATGCGGCAAGCCGGAGTTGTGATGCGGGGGCCCCGGGCGCGCCATCCATCACCCTGGCAGACGATCCTGATCGGCGGGCCCCGTTCTGACGCCGGTGAGCCGTGTGGGGCTTGGCGAGACGAATGCGAGTGCGAGTGCGAGGTGGCTTTTACATCCTGCGATGGTTGGTATCAGGTAATTGAATTATCATTTGCAATCGCTTCAAGCTCGGTCACTTTATTCTACCTCGCCAAGGTTTGGAGATGGACACGCGCAGCCGTGGTTTCACTGCTCGGTGTTGCTCAGTGACTATTGAGCTTGTTGAGGCCGGATTCCTTTTTCTGCGGCGTCCCTGCGTGTCCTGATACCAATACTTGATTCACTTTCCATATGGTTCAACCTGAGAAAAAGGAAACCTGCTGCCAGATTCACGAAGCTGTATTCGGTGGGTATCTCGTGTTGCATGCAGGTCAAAATAAGCACAGGCTGAACCAGGGGGTCCTTCCTCGTAAGCGTGATTCACCCATCTTTTCAAGGGAGGATGTGCAAGATAAGAAAGGTCGCCATGTTGACGAATGCTGAAATTTTGACAGTCTTTTTCTCACTTTGCATTCAGGACAATCAAAGTACGTGAGGTCCTGGGCGCATGATCTTGGAGTCGGTTTCCCGACGTCAACACAGAATGGGAGATTGCAGCTTTTGTTGTTTCCCAGTGGTCCTACCATCACGTCGAGGGGATTACACTCGGAGGACCTACGAGGGACCGATGAGCAGTGGGCCGGCAAGATGGTCGCTAGCCTGGGATGCGGTTGGACGGCAGAGTGGGAGGGTGAGTCCGTACCGGTTGATGCCGGACCGGGATGGGACGGCGAGGGCGGGAGGCGGTGCATCGGCATCATTGCGGGAGGGTGCTGGTGGGTGGTTTAGTGTCGGTGGTCTGCCGGTGATGAGTCGGGGGCCGTTCGTTGATCGGCACGCGGGGTTCGTGAGTTGGAATCCTGTTTGGTGAGAGGTGGTACGGCCGGGGGTGTCTTTTGGTTTCAAGGAGTTTTCGAGAGCAGTGAGATTTCACTCGAGGTTTCGTTACGGATTCCTCTTCGTGCCGTAGTCTCTGATGAAGGAAACCTAACCGTGTGTGCTCACCTGGAATGACCCAGACATGCCTAATCTCAGCACGGCAAGGGAGCGGCATCAAGGGAGGTCGTTTTCGGCCCACGTGGCGTCTAGCTATTCCTTCCCTCTGCTCCATTCCCTACGCCACTTATATCCCACGCCATCTCTCTCCATCGCCTTGCCACATGCCATTTCCAACGACTACCTTTTCCCCCTCCCCTCCCCCGGACACCATCATTGATCTCGTGACGAACCCCCCCCCCCACAACAAAAAGAATATCACAAATACGTCAACGTAAAATGGCCCTCTCCTCGCTCATCGTCAAACTTTCCCCCTTCATTGCCTCCGTCGTGGTCCTCTGGGTCATCGTCTTCGGCATCCGGCACGGCGCCACGCTGGGGTCTCTTCGCCAGGGAGTCATGGACCACTACAATCACGACGAACAGGCTCCTCCCGCCCCCAACGGCGACGAGGCGAGTCTGCTTGAGAGTGTCGTCAAGCCCGGGGCTCAGAGACGGATTTGAGGGGCTTAGGTGAGGGCTGATGCTTCGACCATTGGAGGGCAGTATTTGGAATGGCAAGAAGGCGTGGCGGGTGGGATGCTGAGATGGGATCACCGACGTTGGATTTCGATGCGTACGCGGTCAGGTCACGCCCGAGAGTTGACTGATGCTCGGCGTCATACAGTATCATCAACATGCTATGAGACTGGAAGGATTGGCGGTTATGCATGGCGAGAAACCCAAGGTCCACGGGTGTGAAAACGAGTCGAATTGAAGCGCGCCACCGTGTCATCGAAACGGTCCTCGACATTCGATAAGCCCCGACGCGAAGGATAAGAATAGGACGGGGTGGATTGGCGGATTGGGAAGCCGGGACTTCGATTGTACATGATTGATCTGGGGGCATTGAGAAGGTTGATGAGAAAGGGTGGTCTGACGGATTGAAGATACCACGTGGTCTCAGAGGACATCTCGTTCATGGTAGTTTGGTAACATAGACTGGTCTTGGGAACTTCCGTTGGCCGGGGACTGGAACCCTCAGGAGTACCCAGATCTTGCGTGAGCATCAAGCTGTCGGGCAAAAAGCATGGTGGACGTATCCCATCAGAAATATAGACTCCAGCAAGAGGGCAAACCATTCATTAACTCTTCTTTCCAAAATAATTCAACAAAGTGTTCCCCTGCCCGGCCTTCTCTTTTTTCTTCTCCTCGCCCTTCCTCCCTACCTCCAAAATTCCCATCAGTTCCTCAAACTCACTCCTCGGCACAATCCCCCCACTCGCCTCCTTATGCCCCCTCGCAAACGACGTCCCCAACCTCTCCCTCAACGTCTCATCCGCCGCCCTCGCCACCGTCTCGTTCAAAACCTCGATGATATTCACAGGCGGATCCCTCGACCTCGCACACCGCGGCACGCGACACGAGAAGTTGACCATGCCCTCAAGATAGCCCTCATTCGCAACCAGCACAACCTCCAGCTTTGACGAACTCAGATGGCCCGCCCACCGCGTGGCTATGACGGGGTGGACCTGCGCCTGCGAGCTGATCCGGAAGACGGCTATTCGACCGTCGGCGGAGAACTTGGGCGGCGTATGCGTGCACCGCTCCACCTCGGCGTTTACCTCCGCTCTCGCTGCCAGCAGTGTGCGGTTGGAGAGGAGGTCCTTTGGGGACTTGGCTGCGAGCAGGGCGTCCCATGCGCCTGGTACATCGTATGATGCCGTCCTCCTGGGAGCGTTGATGAGGGATACGGCGTCGTTGATCGCCTTCTTGGTGTACGTCTTGAAAGTGGACTTCATGTCAGGGAACGGCGGCTCCCATTTCAGCGTGTTGCCGAGATCGCCGTGCGTTCCCATCGCGCAGAGCCAGTCGCATGCTTCCTCGACGCCGTCATGCAGCTCGCGGCAGATGAGGTAAGTGAGGAGCGAAGAAGTGGCTACGGGGGGTGAATCGCACGCTGTGACGTGCAGCGAGTCCTTCGGGTGGTCGTTTTCGAGGGCGTGGTGGTGGTCTATCACTATCCCCCGATGAGGCCCGTCTATCAAGGGGGGAGACGGTCGTGATCCCTGATCCAGCACGAATATGTGTGATGGCTTCCTCGACGACATGGCCTCTCGCGCGGAGGCGTCGTGGATCGTGGTGCCTTTTGGGAGGTGGTATGATGAGATGAGAGAGACGTCGAGGCCGAGCAGGACGAGAGTGCGGTGGAGGATTAAGCCGGAGGTGAGGCCGTCTGCGTCCTTGTCTGGGACGATGAGGGTTGGTTTTCCGGCGGCGACGCTGCGTCTTGTTAGACGAGGTGTTGTCGACGGCCTTTGGGGGGAGTAGGGGTCTCTGGTCACCATCCGCGGATAAAGGCTCTTGCCGCGGCCAACTTGTCCTCTGGCGCGGGCCATACAATGCTTCCATCTTTGTCTCGCACTGATGGGGTGAGATGGTACTCGGGAACCGCCGGGCGAGGTTTCTTGGTGCTCCGGGCGCCTGATGTGAGACTCGCGGCCGTTGTGCTGCGCTTCATCGCGAAATACCTCACGGGGTGAATGCAACCGGGGCTGACGGTGAGCCAATGTGGACGGGGAATGAATGGTACACCTAAGTGCGCCTTGAAAAGAGTCAATCGCATGGCAGACTTGTCTCTCTGAGAGGTAGATGGCGTGTAGGAGAGAGCTCGAGTCGTCCCTGCGCAGGGATGTCGTCATAGAAGAGCACCGCAGGCAGTTCGCTGTGGCTGGGCCGCCACAACGCTCGAGCTTCGCTTCCAGCAGTGAGACCCCCACAGCAGTGGGAGTTGCGAAGACATCGTCTTGTTGGTCTTGGTTATTTCACCACTTCTTGACCTCGTAGTCTTTACAGGAGGATTTTGATTGTCCTAGAAGTTTCTAAACACCGTAAGGAGAGAGGCACGTATAAATTATAGTCTATATCGCCAAAATGCTTCCAAGGGTTCTAATTCCTCGCTGGACCTAGAACGCCCCAAGACTTGATAAAATACCATCATCTGATAAAATCGCACGAAAGTGGTAGAGACACCAAAAACACTCTATATCGCACCAGGTCCATGTCTTGACGACGGGATGAAGAACGACGACTCACACTTTCGTTCTTGATCCGCCCAGTTTCTCCGCCCAGTCCACTGCCTTGTTCACAACCGCAACCGTCGCCCCTAGCGCCACGACTCCTTCAGCGGAATGACCTTCTTCCCAACTCCAGGCACCCGTTGTTGGGTCGAAATCTCCCTCGAGACGCTCCCGATAGTCCTTCATGGCATCCTGTGGCTGATCGATCAATGTCGTCGTACTTTCGACGAAGCCCCCCTTCAACCATTCTTCGTGGGCAGCGCCGGCCTCTTTGAGCAGCGCGTTATAGTCAACATCGCTGACATGGCCCGCGATGCTAGTCATGGCAGCATCGAAGTCATGACCAAGCGTCAACGAGATGGTCGCAGTCTTGGTAGCCGCACCAGTCGCGACCTGCACAGCGGCGTTGCGCTTAGAGACGGCCTTGACCAGGGCTCTCTTACCACCGGCCCTGTCGGCCAGCATCTTGAGGCGCCTGATTTCATGCCCTGTTTCGGCGATGTTGATGGCCCAGATGATTCCCATGTACGGAAGCCCGATGAACAGAATGCTCGAAACTGCGGTGCCTTCGAGCGATGAGGTAAGCCGTCTTATTGTGTTCTCGATCTCGTGTTGGAATTGCACGTGTTGTTCGGTTGTCATTCTCAAGTTTCGAGCCTGTCTTTCGGCTTTTTGGCGTCGGACCTCGTCCATGGCTTTGGAGCTGTGTTTGGTGATGCCTTTGACGGCGTGGTAGGTCGTTCCGATGACAGTTGCGGTGGAGGCACCCAAGAAGGTGACGGCTGAGACCCCGGTTGGATCAACCCACATGGTGGCGAAGGAGGCCGCAGCCAGCGCGCCGGCGGCTCCAGTTTTGGTTCCCCTGTGATGAGGCATGTTTCTGGGAGCAAGATAAGAAAAAGGTCAAAGGACTAGAGGGGGTCTGATGAGATAAGTTGTCAGACAACTGCGTTGTAAGTCTTGCCTGGAAAAGTTCAGAGGATCTTCCTGTCTTTGGATATGGTTCGAGAAAATGACAAACAGTTGACAGGTAGGGAGAAACCAAGCATTTATATATTATAGGAGGCCGTTTTGTATTTCTCGTCTTTCCATCAAGATCTCTTCCCTAAACACGATAGCATTGACACTGCAAGCCACTATGCGAACTGGCCCCTCAGCCCTACAGAAACACCCTAGCGAAAACTGATCACCCAATGTACTTCAATTCGGAAGACTGCGTCGGTATTCGTCTGCCTGCTTTTTCGGCTGTGCTTGTTGTCAGCCGTAGGCATTTCAGTTGGGTTGGGTTGAGTTGAGAAACAGCCAAACACGGAACACGGCTTACCACCCTCAAACTACCACAAAAGCCGACGGGAGGGGTTTTTTTTTTTTCTTCTTAAAAAAGAAAGGCCATTCATAGTAACAAATAATATGCGGTGTGACTCGAGGCAGGCTGGTGTTCCCAAAATGGCCATCATAGTAAATTAAGGAACTGCAGCCTGATTCTGACCACCATGGTGAAAGTCCGACGGGATTTGGAGCCTTGCTGGTCAGTGATCATGGACCCATGTAAGCATTGGAAACTCAACGTCCAGAGAACCTCAGAGTCACTCACAACAGCTCGAATGTTTTGCCGAATTCCTAATAAAAGAAGTATAGCTCGCGTATACATCTTGAGCCAGCATCCAGTGCCGGAAACGCAAGACAATGATTGATCGAGCAGGCTGTGGGAAATTATCGCGCGATAGAGAAGCAGGGGTTACTCTCCGATATCAAGCGGCAGCCAGTTCAAAATGTCTAGATTGAGCCTGCCCTAAGTAGTAGACACACCACACCTTGGCCGCTGAAGAATCAGCTGGAGTATCTAGGCCTTCTAGCTTCCTGACACGGCTCTGCTCACAGTCATTCTACGGGATTTGGCCTACCTAGATCCAAGAATCCGAAAAGGCCTGACCAAAGTAACAGTGATGCGTATAGGCCGGCTGCCCCATTGCCCGAAACGTTCAAATCCGTTTGAGAGAAGAGTTAAGCATCGTATACCATTTTTATCTTATTTCCCGAGACTGATAGGCCTTGAGCAAAATGAACCAACTAGATGGGCATGGGGGATAAATGAGAACCCGGGATTGTTGAGTGTATAGCCACTTGTAGAGTCTGTTTTGACAGTGAACCGTTATACTACCTGTCCTTGGTTCACCCACACCTCACTGAGGATTCGCTCCGTGAAGTCTCTGTGAGACCAAGGCCAAAAGTGACAGTTGACACCACGGTAATGAGCACCATTCCTTGGATTAAAGAATATATCAATAGTGGAGGCTTGTTTGTGCATTCGGTGATTCAAATGAAGAAATCATGAAGCAGCTGATGAAAACGGCTTCAAATTAGCCCATTCTCACTGAGATCGAGATGAGATGACTAATCTCACACGTCTACCTGGTAGCTGACGTAACCGCCGGAGGTTCCCCTGCCCCTGGTATCCGTGCGCGCCGAGCGCTGAACAGGAGAGTCTGCAGAAGGACGCCGACAAGAACACCATCATCAAACAACCCGAACCCCCGAACTCAGTACATGCCGAACCATCGCACTCAGCGCGTGTCCAAATAATCATGGCGGGGCTGCAATTGGGGCTGCAGGCTGCTTTTTACCTGTATCCCTGCGGTCTCTTCGTCGCCCTGCTCGGAGCGCAATCCGTACAGTTCTGGCGCGAGAGACGTGGCGGACCGCGCCGGGACGCGCCCGACGAGAAGGCCGCCGGCCTGCGCAACTTCTACAACCGCTTCATCTGGTCCTTTCAGCTCCTTCTTTCTGTCGTGCTGGTGAGAGAGCCGACTCATTCCTTGCTGGTTCGCGATTCTTCTGATCCTGACAGTCCCTCAGTTTGCCGGCATCATCTTCGCCGTCCGCGAAGCGTTTGGAGGCCGATATGATGGAGCTGGCAAGGTCGACTTTCCATCTGCCGCCTACATCGTCCGTACCCTCACTTCTTTCATACATGGTCAATGTTAATCGGTCACGCAGGCCTCATACGTCGCCGTCTTGCTTTACTTCCTGGCCGGCTTGCTTCCCGACCCCGAAGGACCCTGGGTTCCGTCTGCCTGCCATGCCTACGCCTGGGTTGTCGGCATTCTCTTCGAAGTGCTCATCGCGGCTCTCTTCTTCACCGAGAACGCCTACCTGCGGATCTCCAAGCAGGCCCTGGACTCCCTATCAGCGCTTGGCTTCGCCAGAATCGCGCTTCTGCTTCTCATGAACATCACTCTCGCCGTCCGAGAGTACAGATTGAGACCCTCGACGCCCAGGTCGGATCCGGAGGAGCGCCAGTCACTCCTGCAGAACGGCAACGGCACGGCTAACTACGGCTCTCACCCGCACACGCCGGCGGCTCCGCGCAGACAGCAAGTCCAAGGCACCGGCTGGCTCGACTACTTCGCCGGCTTCAAAGTCCTCTTTCCTTACCTTTGGTATGCGACACCCATCATCCTCACGCACCAGCAGCCCCTGACTAACACTACACAGGCCCAAGGACTCTCCTCTGTACCAAGCGATCGTAGTGTTCTGCTTGCTCATCCTCCTCCTCCAGCGCACGGTCAACGTCTTCGCTCCAGTGCTGCTCGGCTCCCTCGTCGACAAACTCGGCAGCGAGCCTGGCATCCCTTACCGGGAGATCATCCTCTACGTCGTCTTCCGCGCTCTCCAGGGCAACCAAGGCATTCTCGGCGCCATGCGATCGGTGCTCTGGATCCCCGTCTCCCAGTCGCTCTTCCGCAGGCTCTCCTGCGCCGCCTTCGAGCACGTCCTCGGCCTGTCCCTCGAGTTCCACCTCAACAAGAAGATCGGCGAGGTCACCAGCGCGCTGAGCCGCGGTGCTGCCATGAACACCTTCCTGGAGAACTTCTGCTTCCAGGTCTTCCCCATGGTCTTCGATATCTTCGTCGCCGGCGTCGTCTTCTTCGTCAAGTACGACGCCTTCTACACCATTATCGTATTCTTCATCATGTGGTCGTACATCTTCTTGACCATCTACGTCGCCAAGTACCGCGGTAAGCAGAGGAGAGACATGGCTACCAAAATGCGCGAGATGGAGGCCATCAAGACGGACGCCATCATGGCGTATGAGACGGTACAGCATAACTGTGCGGTAGTCCCGGAGACCAAGAGGTTCAGAGAGCACGTCGAGGTCTACCAGGGTGCTGAGCGCCTCGTGCAGTGGTCCCTCAATGGCCTGAACCTGACGCAGAGCTCCATCTTTTCCCTGGGAACCGCCCTTCTCGTCGCCGTCTCCGCCTACAAGATCTCCATCGGGGAGCAGACTGTCGGCGAGTTCGTCAGTTTGATCAATTACTTCGTCCAGCTCCAGGGTCCCCTGAACTTCTTCGGCACGTACTACACCATGTTGCAGAACAACTTGATCGAGGCCGAGCGCATGCTCGATCTGGTAGGCACTCCCATACCCAATATTAGCACGTCTCGCTGACCGAAACTAGTTCAAGGAGACGTCCGGAATCGTCGAAAAGCCCGATGCCATCAATCTATCTTCGCCCAGAGGAGCAGTCGCCTTCAACGACGTCAGGTTCTCCTACCAAACCAAGAAGGGCGAGCCGGCCCTCGACGGCGTCAGCTTCACTGTGGCCCCCGGAACCAAGACGGCCATCGTGGGAGAGTCCGGCAGCGGCAAGTCGACCTCGCTCAAGCTCCTCTTCCGCTTCTACGACGTCCAGGAGGGCGCCGTGACGGTCGACGGCCGGGACATCAAGGATCTGAAACTGGACAGCCTTCGCAGGAACATCGGCGTCGTCCCGCAAGACACCGTCCTCTTCAACGCCACCATCATGTATAACCTCCTCTACGCCAGGCCCGACGCCACCGAAGCCGACGTCTTTGAGGCTTGCAAGGCGGCCAACATCCACGATCGCATCCTCAACTTTCCTGACGGATACAAGACCCAGGTCGGCGAGCGCGGCTTGAAGCTGTCTGGCGGTGAACGTCAAAGGGTATGTATTGTGCACTTCTCACGGGAACGAACATGCTAGCTGACTTTCACCGGAGATTGCCATCGCTCGCGCCATCCTCAAGGACGCCCGCATCTTACTTCTCGACGAAGCCACAGCGTCTCTGGACTCCCACACCGAAAGGCAGATCCAGGATGCCCTCGAGCGTGTGACTGCCGGTCGTACCACGATCACCATTGCGTAAGTCGACTGCCACCCATGTTCCTTCACGCCTCTGACAACCCCTGTCCGATTTAGCCACCGCCTTTCAACCATTACTACGTCCGATCAGATCGTGGTCCTCCACAAAGGAAAGATTGTCGAGCGTGGCACGCACTCGGAGCTCCTCGCTATGCAGGGTCGCTACCACGCGATGTGGGAAAAGCAGACGACGATCGAGAAGAAGTCGCAGGAGAAGGACGAAAAAGAGGGCGAGTCATCAGAGGTCGCCTCTCAAGAGTAAGAACGCAGGTCACGGTGCTTCCCCTGACTTGCCCAGTGTGAGATTTGTAGAAGATAGAAGATTGTATAATTAGCTGTAGGTATAAAATTGGAGGTATACAAACTCTGTGGCATAGTGATTACGTGGAGGCCTGAACAGCGATCCTGCCACGGGTACTGAAAGATGCAGGGTTACATATCGGCAAAGAGTACCGGCTCAACCTGATGCAATTTATTCTTCAACTCCCACCACAACTGCTTCTGCACCCGATCACCCTCAACGCTCCCTACAAACCTCGATGTCTGGCCCACCCGGCAGCCTTCAAGATAGTCCCCGCACGTCTCCTCGGCCCCGTACGCTGCATGAACGAGCGTCCGGCTGCCCATCTCAGGCGTGCGTGCCGCAACCCGGGAAAGACATCTCAGATGCGGCGTCCACCAGAAGCCCGTCGCCTGCCGCATAATGTCGGTAACAACGAAGCACGGGTTGACGATGGACGTGACGACACGACCCGGCTTGTCCGACTTGGCCCGGCAGGCCGCCAATTCGTGGAAGAGAAGGAGCTGAACCGTCTTCGAGACGTTGTATCTGCCAAGCATGAGAACGCGGTCGAGGGATCTGTGTGCGCACCGAGTCTCACGTGTCCCACATCCTAGCTTTTGAGGGATCACAAAGATCCCCGAAGATGCTCCCAGACTTCCGTTCGGGGAATGCCGTGAAGTGATGAACAAACGACCCGGTGAAGGTCAGCACCGTCTTGGTGTTGTGGACCGCGCTGGTTTCTCTCAGCTTCGGCAGCAGGAGAAGACCGAGCAACATGGTGCTCACGACGGTGACCGTGATAGTTTTCTCGTCGCCTTCCGCCATGGAGAAGTCGTAGGAGTATACCCCCACATTCTCAACGACGGCGTCAAGACGAGAAAGGTTCTTGGCCCGTCGAGAGAGGGCCTTGACTGAGTCATAGCTCGCCAGATCCAGCTCCCAGACCTCGATCACACCAGACCGGTTTTCGGAGGTAGCAATGTTTTCAGCTGCTATCTTGCCCTTGGCGACTGAGCGAACACCGAGAATCACTTTCGAGGCATTAAGTCGGACAGAGTGCCGCGCTGCTTCAAGGCCTAGACCGGTGTTGGAGCCGCTAAAGATGAAGGTTTAGTCAGTGAACTTGGCGGTTGGGTAAGGGAGGGATGTGAAGAACTGAGAACGAGTCCACTTGAATTGGAAAGTAAGAAGGTCCATATCCAACAGCAAGCCTTCCAGCATCAAAAATAAGATTTGATCAGATCTTTCGACTTTGCGCCAATATCGGAAACGAAGTGGAATGTTGGTCTATGGGTCGCTGGGATTGGAGAGCGGTGATTCCTTCATATGCTCTGGAAGTGAGCCTGATATTTATTGGTCATACGAGCTGCACTGTACTGAGAGTGTTTTCCTCGAATATAAACCGATTGTGTTTCAAAGCATCGGGCATTAGACTCGACCGTGTCGGTGTTGAGATTTGGCGGACTGTCTCCTCGGAATGAGAGAGCATCGCGAGTCAATGATGACGATGAGAATGGTTTGCCGGTGCAGTGAGAACGTCCCACCCCCGTATAACATAGTCCAACAGAAGCCATCATTATCACCCTGACGCTCCTGTGGCCTTGCTATTCATGGGTTGATGAGTCTCAGCCACCAGTGTAAGCATCTGAAACCCCGGTCTCTTTCCGCTGCCGCCCTGTCACTCATCTCACTCTCATCCCTTTCAACGCCAGATAGTGCAGGCAAATAAGAATTCAACGCCGCGACAACACTCCTTTTTCTTCAAGTTTGATCCCGCATGGTTTCAACCAACTTCCGCTATTCCAGGCTTAGATCTGTAAGCCCTCTGCATCAAGACTCCCAATCGCCTCACAGACTCACCACCAGGGTCCAGACGGACGATCTCGTCGCCGGTTCTCCGTGTAATCGACCATAGCCAGGCGTCTTAGCACCTCGCATGTAATCATGAACGAGCCCTCGATCAGAATCTTTCCTCCGATGCTATACTCGCTGGAGGCACGGTGCCCAGACGACGACGGGACCGGACTCCGCGACAGGGCGGAACGCCGCAAAGGGCAGAATCGTTTGAACGTGGGTGCTCATCGTATGTCGCCCGCGGCCCTCCCCTACAATGAAGAATGTCATCTAAATTCTCATCGAGCAAACGCGAGGCAGCACAATCTCGCCAGAAGGGGGATGACCAGGCTATTCAGACCCAATATGTACGTTGGGAGACACCGAGTCGAGGACCTGCCTCCGTTCCCACCATTCAAGTCCATCAATGGGTTCCCCCGGGCAAGCAATCCCAAAGGAAACTGAAAGAACGCACCGCATCTTCCGATGCGTCATCAGATGAGGGATTGCGCAGAGAAACTCACAAGCGTCCTGGGTTAGACCAGCAAATAGTCGCTCGTCGCCATCGCCAGACGAAGCAGTGGGGAAGCATCCCGCCCTACTACACCGACCCGTCCCGCTGGTTTCCCCCTCTACAAAGATCATCTCATTCCGCTCGTCTACTACAACGTCTTCCGTGCCACCATCACGAACATCCACATACTCCCCCTCACATCCCTACTCGAAAACTCCGAACCTTCACACCACGCCCCTCTTCCCAGCCCTATCTGAGATCCCATCTACCCTTCTCCCCACGGCACTGCAGCAATCGGATCTTCACGAGCCCTGGATTGACATCTTTCCGTCCGGGGGCATGCGTGATAACGCTATCCGCTAACGGCACACGTTTGATCACCACGAGCTATGTGTCGACATGGTCGGTTGCTCGGAAAGTGACGCTTGTCGCGAGCAACCCGACATCATCGCATGGTCCGATCCGTGGCACCCGCAAGGATGGGGAGTCGCTGAGAAATTGGTACAGGAATGGGGGTTTCTTCTGAAGGGCTGCGATGATATTATGAGGGCAACCAACCGGTGGCGTGCAATGAGAGACGAAGAACCACTCGTGTGGGAGCTGGAATGATAAAGGCAACTGAAGATATTCTTTGGGTGGGGCGGCGATGAAATCCATGGCTCATGAGAGTCACGTCGTGACTGATCTCATGTCATACGAGCTCAACTTCAATACACGTATCTGAACTGAGGAATCTCCTTGTCTGTCTTATCCAAGAGATTCAAGGGCTCATGATGCCCAACGCCTGTCTCGAGAACCTCCCCAATGCTATCTCGGCGCTTGCTCTCCCAGATGAGGTAGTAACGAAGTACAAAGCACATCAGAACGTCGACTCCGTAGCAGATAAACATGGCCAGGAAGCCGGACCTGTACGAAGGAGCTTCCCATTCGAAGAACAGCTGCGGTCCGATGATATTGCCGGCGCAATACGCGATGAAGATCTAGATCATCCGTTAGCAACCCGCCATCACCATCTACCAAAACCACGCTCATCATGGCATTGACGGTCGTCTTCTTTGTGACCCCGCCAAAGTTACCCGAGGACATGGCCAAAATCATGGGAAAGTTGGCGCTGTACGCAATCGTCAAATAGGACCCCATGAACCGAGCCCACTTCAGCTCAGCCGTAACCTGCCTCACCATGGCAGTGCCCGCGATCGACACCGCGAGGTTCCACGCCATCCAGTAGGCCCGACTGTTCTTGAAGTACGTGCTGCCACCCGCGGCCATCAAGACGAAGACGAGCTGGAAGACGGAGCCCAGCATCTGCACCAGCAGCGTGTTGAGGGTGCTGAAGCCCATGCCCTTGATGACGATGGACCCGAACCCGTGGACGCCGCCGTTGGCGATCTGCGCGCTTATCTGTATCGTGAAGAGGAGCCAGGCCTCAACGTCGGTGACGGCCTCGAAGCACTGATACCACTTGAACGTGTCGCTCTTGATGTCCGTCATGTTCTCCTCGACTCGCTCGATCGCCTTAATGAGGTCGACTTCGTTCAGGAAGCGCGCCTTCACCGGGGTGTCGGGGAGAAAGAAGAAGATGGCGAAGGACCACGCGATAGTTATCCCCCCGAAGATGAGGAAGACAGCCCAATGCAATTATGAGTGGTTCGTATAGTAAGTCAACAAGAGAGACGCACCTTCCACGGGGCAATACTCTCAATGTTGCCGATGGCATAGGCGACAATTCCACCAAAGATGCCGGCGATGGTGTTACCAAGGAACCAGGCACCGTGACGGAGCGGCTGCTCGGAACGCTTGTGCCACATGGAAACGACGATGCTCAGGCCCGGCGCAATCGCAGCTTCGGCCACTCCCAGCATGATCCGGTTCGCGAGGAGGCCGGCGGGGTTGAAGCAGACAGCAGTGAGCATGAGAATGATACCCCATACAAGGCTGCTGGGTCAGCTTGGCGAAACTGATTCATCAGAATCGAGTACCTACACTGAAATTGCAATCATCTTGCCAAGCGGAAGTCGGACCATCGCGACACCTGCGGGGTATAAGGCAACAAGGTATCCGAAGTAGTAGATACTTCTGGCTCACGAATACTCTCCGACCCAGAAAGACCCATGTCGTCCCGTAAACCCATGATGGCCGTGTAACTGAGCGCGGACTTGTCGAGGAACTGAAAGAGGTAGGACATGGCCATGACGGGCAAGAGACTAGGAGACGGTATCAACAGATGCATGCCAAGCTTGGTCTCAATTTCATCACTTACCACATGTCGATCTTCCGTAGGATCCCCTTGTCTTCTTCCGGGCTAACGCCCTGGGCGGATATGAAGCCCTCGCCGATGTCCATGAGTGTCTGTTCCGCGCGACCGACACCATCGATGGGGAGCTTTTTTAACTTCTCAGACATCTTGAGCGATGAGCGAGGCAGCCGCTTGTGGTAATAAAAGATGTTGTGCGCACGACAAGGAATGCCTTCATCCAGGACGCAGACACGACGGGTGAGTTCGGTTTTATACACAAGTCGATCATAACTCCAATCAAGGAAGCCAAGCCGGCACCGCGTGATGTTTATCGCTGCTACCTAGCCAGACATGCTGAGAGTCCGGTCCCGGCCAGGACGGCGCGGAATAGAACTGCTATCTGTCTAACGAAGTCGATTCTGGGCGGCAACCATAGCCAGTTGTCAATCATAACTCGCAACAAGTCTCTCGAACGTCTGATAGTCACGGATAACACACGATAGCCGACGGAAAGCCGCCCTCGATAATAGCCGACCCACGACCCTTACCCCAGCTGCATCCTTCAGCAATGCGGGGAAAGCTAACGGATCCAGAATGCGGGACCATCAAGTCAGGCATGCGTGACATTGGGCAGAAAACCAGCGAGGCCAGCAGGGGGGGGGATACTATCAACCATCGGCAAACCACCGGGAGGCTCAGATGACGAACAACCCCACCTCACCAGACTGGAACTGCTCACGCACATCGACTCTTCTGCCCAAACTATTCTGCATCCCAATAATCTCTTTCAGGAACACATGTGCACGGTCGAGGTTCTTCCCGAAACGGCTCATGCCTTGGAACCGACTGAGCACCCACTCGCGATGAAGTAAGTCGTCAGTCTCGAGGGCGACCATGAAGAGCGGCCACGCGATGCGCGTCATGGACTCGTCGCCCTCGTGCTTGAAGGCCTGAAAAGCCAGATTCATGATCTCGCGGAGGGCGTTGCGCTGGCGGGTAGAGAGCATTGGGGTGTCGTTGAACCGCGTCAGGCGAAGGAACTCGAGGACGACGGCGTGGTAGTGTGGGACGATTCCGCGAATGTTCGCGACCAGACGGTGGGAGTTGTCGGTGCTGATGGAGAGCTCGGCTGCCACTTCCAGCAACTCTGTGAACTTCCATCCGACTTGCTGGATGGTCATGTCTACCGCCATAATTCGTTGCTGCTGAGAGGCCTCGTCTTCGTGGGAGAGGTTGGCGAGCCAGGCAATCATGAAGCGCACTTGGCTGCAGGCGCCGAAGAAGGCGTACACGTTCCGATTCTCGACATCATCCAGCAACTCGGCTTGAGGGTACGCGTCCGCCCACATGCTCCGATACAACGGATTTGAGAAACGGTGCAACTTTTCGAAGCTGTCTAGTGGTTGGAACGGGCTGTTCGGGATACCGGCTCTCGTGATGCCGTTGCTGGCTTCGAGCGCGCTCATGATCTTGTGCAGAGCGCTGTTCAGCTGGCCCCCCAGCCCGTACGATGCAGCAGCGGCGTCATGCAGGGCGATCCAAACAAGCATGCGCGCCGAGTAGAGAGACAGCTGTGATGCGCTCTCATCTTGACCCCGCCTCGTCAGGGCTAAGCTTTTCCTGCTGTTCTCGGGCGAGGGCGCCGGTAGTCGCAGAAGAAGATCTTTGAGGCGATGTTGCAATATCAAGCTCGCGCCGGTGAGGTGATTGGACAGACCCTGGCATTTCTCGTCCCCATACTTCTGCTCATACATCAACATGAGATACAACGCAGTGCAGATCGAGTCGAGATCAAGCTGATAGTTTCCTTCACCCCCAATGGCATCTGCCATCATCCTCAACGCCGAAGAGTAATGCTGAAGAGGCGTCCTCGGGCCCCTGGCCTCCTCGGCATCCTTGTTGCGACGGAATTCTAGCTCCCGGCCGCCAAGGGCGAGGACCACGTGCATCACCATGGGATCCGTCTGCGCAATTTCGAACATGATGGAGTACAGCGAAAAGTCCGGGCTCTTGGTGTGATTCAGCTTAGCAAAGCTGGTACGAAAGTAGCGGATGGCCTCGTGGTCGGAAGACGACAAGTCCAACGCGCAGGCGCTCGTACGCGGAGCCGACGGGCTGAATAGCGACAACGCCTTGCTCTGGTCCAGATTGGCGACAGCATGCGCCCAGCTCGGCAACCCGGGCGATCCAGCCTCCCCAGCTGCAGCCGACAGGACGGAAGAGACGAGCTGGTCTCTGCGTGTCTTGCCTCGTTTGGCAAGCTTGATGCGGGGTGCATAATCGCAGAGGAGCCGCAGACGGGTGCAGCGATGGCAGTTCGGTCTCTGCTCGTCGCATTTCACCTTCTTGGTGCGGCACGTCCAACACCCGTTCCTCGACCGAGGTCCACTCCGGCCCTCTCCTATGCGAGGTGCCGGAGCCGAGGCCGCGCTGACGGGGCGGACGATCTCTTGTCCATGGGCATCGTCGGCTGCGGCGGCATCAGCGATGGAAGCAGCGCCGTTATCGTCGGCTGCGGTCGCTGGACTGCTTCCCGGTGGACTCCCCTCGGCGTCCGTGGGCGAAGAGCTCATTGGCGGTCGCCTACAGCGAGGCTTGCGGTCGGCTGTGTCGGCGGGATTGTCGCGGTTTCTGAAGCGGTGGAGTGGAGGCCAAGAGCCGGGGTTCTTTTCACCGGTGTTCGGGATTAGCTCGTAGTATTAATGTCATTGATTGTCTGACGCATGCGCTTCCGATGTGGATTCGTATCAATGGACGATATGCACGCTGGGCCTCTCCAGTCTGGTTGCGAATATCTGTTGTGGAATAGTTTTCTCTCGAAATAGCCGACGAGACAGGACGTGTGTTTTTACTCGTGTTCGAGAAGAAGAACCAGATACCAGAAAGATAAAATCAGGGGATTGATCAGACGAACCAGGTGGATGTGGCTGGGCCTCTCCACTGCTCCCGCGCGCCTTTTTGGGCGACCAGCAGGTTATTTATGTATCATGTCAAGAACCTCCCAAAATTACCCACCATCGGCTAACTCTTTGCAGCTTTGCCTGAGTCGTCGGCAAGTTGAGAGCACCGATTGCCGATGGACTCCTGCTCTCTCATCCTGTTGGAGGACCCCTGTCTCTTTACTCATCAATCTAGCCCATGAAGCTGTGATGGTACCGTGATTCTTGAGAAAAGTGGCGAGAATTGCTCCTTCGAACTCGTAGAAATCTCAGGTGAATAAGAAAGAACCGTCTCCCCATTGCAGACTTCCTGGATTTGTCGTGTATATTTCTGCGGTCTTGAACTCTCTGGCGTTGATTTCGCAATCACATCAAAATCACCATGTCCATCATCGGCTTCCAAATCCCTGCTCCGGCAGACGAGCAAAGCACCAACCAAACGTCAGAAACAACGGAGGGTTTCGATCTCGAAAAGGCGCGCAGCATTGTTAACACAAGCCTCGATGAGCTAGACTCTTCGCTGCACAAAGACATCAACAAGACTTTGCACGCAAACCCGGAAACAGCTTACAAGGAATTCTTTGCTCACGAGACGATTACCAACTATCTTGAGAAGCAAGGGTTCACAGTCAAAAGACACACCTATGGGCTCGAGACCAGCTTTGAGGCAGAGATCGGCTCCGGCGGTCGCCAAGTCGTAGTCTGCGCCGAGTATGACGCGCTCCCCGACATTGGGCATGCTTGCGGCCACAACCTCATCGCGACATCCTCGATAGCTGCGTTCTTGGGTGCCGCCCGGGCCCTGTCGGACTTGGGAATCCCGGGTCGGCTTCGCATTCTGGGAACGCCGGCGGAAGAGGGCGGCGGTGGTAAGGCCAAGCTCATCGATGCGGGCGCTTTTCATCCACCTGAAGACGTTGCGGCCGCCATCATGGCGCATCCCACGGCGGCGCACCAGGGCGGCAGTGGAAACGGTTCCGCCGGGCTGGCTGGGTTCAAGCTGATTGCGAGCCACAAGTTCCGCGTCGAATTCCGTGGCAAGACTGCGCATGCAGCCGGCGAACCTTGGAAGGGTCTCAATGCCCTCGATGCCGCCGTCGCAGCTTATAACAACGTCGCTCTTCTGAGGCAACAGATTCAGTCCGATGAGAGAATCCACGGAGTCATCGAAGTGGGAGGCACCGTACCTAATGTGATCACGGACTATACTAGGATGAATTGGAACGTTAGAAGTCCGACTATCGCCCGCGCCGATGAGCTACTGAGGAGAGTTAAGGCCTGCCTAGAGGCTGGAGCAGCCGCGACGGGTTGTGTGATTAACTACATCGTGTACGTCTGTTGCTCACTTGATCTCACTATTGCTGACATGCGGGTAAGGGCACCGACATACGAAAACCTCCGCGCCAATGATACGTTATGTAAAGCATACGTAGAGGACATGGCCGCCATTGGCGAGGTTATCCAGCTTCACCAAGCTAAGCCTTTCAACGCCTCGACTGACATGGGCAACGTCTCCCACCTCGTACCCAGCTTTCACGGCGCCTTCGTCATAACGACATCACCAGATGTCGCGGGCCATAATCTCAAGTTTGCGGCTGCGGCTGCAACAGACGAGGCTCACAAAGCGGCGATCAAGTGCGCAAAGGGAATGGCTATGCTTGCTATTCGGGTACTTGCCGACGAAGCGATCGCCACTGGGGCCAAGAGAGACTTCGATACCCCCGACGAGGAGTAGAGCACATACCGATCAGAGCGGGATCAGTACGCGTGCTCATGAAACGCCTGATATTGGTCTTAGAATATCATTTAGACAAATACCAATGACCAACAAAGCAGTGGAAGGTATCGTCCATACAACCAGCATGATGTTGACGACCGAGGCATGAAACGCCTTTATCTGTATGTGCCATGGCGTTGCGTATCCAAGAGATGCTATTTCAACCTGGTGCTCTTTTTGTTTCCTTCTCTCCAGCTCTTCGTTCATGTCATGAATGTCTACCCGAGCGACTTGAGTGCTGTCTCCGTTGAAAACCTTGGGAACCTCTTTGAGTGTAAGGTTCTTCGTTTCTAGGAAGAAGAAATACATGAATACTAGATAGAGAAAAGTCAAGAATCTGGCGAAGTCAGCAAATGAGACGAATCAGCTGAATACTCGCACTCACCTGTCCGAAACTCTATAACCCCTGCGGCTAAACTTCTTCAAGCCTAGGGTTAGGGTTAGGCATTATTATAGTTCTCTATATATAGTGGAGTTAAATCTATAGTTGAAGTAGAATAATAATTCCTTTATACCTTTTCCTACTACACTATTATAGGCAAATTAAGCTATTAGTAGTAGTAATACCTAATTATCTTATTAATACTTAATATGATAGCGTAGATAGATCTTAAGAATTTAGTTAATTTATTTGGTTTATGTATTAGTTTATAGATAAAAAGCAGTTAAGGGTTTATAATTAGATCTAAGCTGCGAGATTAGGGATCTCTAAAACTTCAAAGTAAATAGTTTATCTCTATCTAGTATAATTTCTATTAGTATACTATATTAGCTAATAATAGGTTTTAGAAATATATAACTAAGGTTTTCTATAGTACTTAATTCTATATATAGAATAAAGTAGGCATATTTCATAAGTTAGTCTATAATGACTAAAATACTATTATACTTAGTATTAGTTATTAGTTCTTTTAACTTTAGTAGTTTAATAATAAAGTCTAGAGATATTGATTATTATACTACTTCTAGTACTAGTAGCAGTTAGATTTTTCTATAGGGTTAATATTAACTAGGTTTACTCTTAGTATAAGTTTTATAGTTTTTAATATTATTTACTACTTCCTATTATATAGTAGTTTTATTATAGTATTATTAGACATGTTTCTATATTTTAGTAATATCTTAGGGCCTATATACTAGTACTAAGTATATGCCCCGAGAGGTGCTTAAGTCTCTACCTTTATTAGCGCTCTAGGTTCTTAGGGAGGCTGCTTTAGTAGAGGGGGAGTAGTTAGCGGCGGAGCGGCTATAAAGGTAAGCTATCCGGTATTACAAACTTAGATCTCTTTAGGACTAAGGTCGCCAAAAGAGCTACAGAGGGTACTAGATTCATAATAGTAAAGAAGGACCCTTATTATACTACTAATAGTCTCCCTTAGTAAGTAGGTATTAATATTCTAACTATTAATATTAAGTAGGTTATTAAGCCAGCTAGTATTGCAGGAAGCTTATAGGATGTAAAGCGTTTAGCCTATATCCTAATAAAGGCTGCCTAATACTACTATATTATATAGGAAAGCCTAACTAAGGCTATAAATAACTGGGTTATATTTGTGGCGATTTATAAAAACTGTAATGCAGTAGGTGTTATTTTATTATACCTCCATAAAATGGGGCGAGGGGAAAGATAACCTAGTAGCAGACTTCTGCTGCTCCATTATAACGGAGTCCTCAGAGCTTAAGCTTGAACCTGAGCCCTTATCCTAACGTAGATATCTTATATGCCTCTTCTAGGCTCCCGCTATAAAGCGAGCGTGGGGTAGAGGGACTTAATGAGGTTGAGGATCTAAAAAAAGAAAATCTAGTAGTTATACTACTAGATATTAGTATCTTCTCAGTACGCCTGTGGCAGTACCAAGGGGGTAACAAGACGTTTAACAAATAGTAGTAAACAGGAACAATATGCAGTAAAATAACAAAAGATAGGTCTTAATATAAAAGGAGTAAAAGTCTTATATTATTATGTCCTATGCTACTAGTCTTATTTATAGATGGCAGACGCCACATAATAGTGGCAGTATGCTACGTGGTAGTAACTATACGTTACGATATGTGACAGTGACTGCGCACTATTTATATTGTGACAGGGATAGAATAGAACTTAAAAGTAGTAGTAATATTAATAATATTTGAGGAAAGAAGGTATCTAGAAGGGTAGCTAGCGAAAGGAGAGCAATATAGTAAACTAATAAGGTAGGTTACATAACTGAGGTTATATAACTACTACATTAGGTAACTAAGGTCACATAACTACTATGGTCGACGTTCCTGCCCGCTGGGCCACGGGCCCGATACTTGGGTTGGGTCCGGATGGGCGAATATCCCAACATATATATAAGTCTAGATATAACTTAACAGAAGATAAACTACTATAATAATTAATAGTAGAGCCTAAGGAAATTCTATCTTATTTAGAATAGTAAACTAATAATAGATAACCTAATATGAAAAAGCAGCTAAAGACTACTATAAACTCAATACCATTAAAGGAGAATAAGTCTAGTATAGCGGAGGACATATTAATATAGAGACTGCATAACTCCCTTTACAGATCTATAGCTAGAATAAGTAACTAAACTTTAATATTATAGAGATAGGAGATAAATATAATATTATCTTTAGAGAACTATAGTTATATAATAGTAACTTATAGATAGATTAGAGAATAGGCTAATTATATTAGGATTAGGATTTAGTTACTAAGTAGTAACTAAAGAAGAGCGCCTTAAATAAACCTCATAAAATAACTAAAGTAAGAAGATTCCTCACCTACTTATAAATTAAGAATATAAATACTAAAATATTACTAGTAATAAATATTAATAAAGAAGATTAATTACTATCTATCTTAATAGAATATTAGTAGTATAATAAGCTATTTACTAAAGAACTTGATACTAGATTACTAGAGTATAGTAGCTATAATTATAAAATTAAGCTAAAGCCTAGAAAAGAACTAATATTTAAAAAGATCAATAGACTTAATTAAGAAGAAATAGAAGTACTTAATACTTATCTAGAAGAGAATCTCAAAAAAGGATTTATTCAACTCTTAATATCCTCAATAGGGTATCTAGTACTCTTTATACTAAAGAAGAATAAAAGGAAATAACTATATATTAACTATTAGAAACTTAATGATATTTCTGTTAAGAACTATTACTTATTACTACTTATCTCTAAGCTATATAACCTCTTATATAGTGCGAACTAGTTTATAGCCCTTAACCTTAAGGGAGCTTGTAACCTTATCTATATTAAAGGCAAAAAATAGAAAATAGCTTCTAGAATATAATATAGATACTTTGAGATACTTATAATGCTCTTTAGACTTATAAACGCCCCCGCAACATTCCAGACTATAATTAATAAAATACTCTAATAATACCTCAATAAGTTTATTAAAGTATACCTTAATAATATTTTTATTTTCTCTAAAATATTAGAAGAATATAAGAAGTATATATATAAAGTATTTTGAAGACTATAAGAAGTAAAGCTCTTAGTTAAGCTAGCTAAAAGTAAATTCCACTAATAAGAAGTTAAAGTCCTGAGATTTACTATTACCCTAGGAATTATTTAGATATCTAAAAATAAGATTAAGGTAGTCTATAACTAGCTTATACCTAGTTATATTAAGGATATATAATTATTCCTTAGATTTATTAATTTCTACTAAAGATGTATTAGAAACTATACTGAGATAAGCTAATAACTCTAGAACTTAACCTAAACAAATAATGTATTCTAATAGACTAAAGAATATTAAAATGGCTTTAAGAGAATTAAGTAATATATAGAAGAAAATATCATTCTATTTATCCCCAACCCTAATAAACTATTTAAATTAGAAACTAACGTCTTAGATTTTACTATAGGCATATAGCTCGGATAATAAGATAATAAGAATTAACTATAACTAGTTGCTTTTATATTAAAAGATTTAATAAACCTAAATTTAACTACTAGATATATAATAAGGAACTCATAGTAATTATTAAAGTATATAAAAATAGAGATTATAACTATTAGAAATAAAATACCTAGTTAAGGTATATATAGATTATAAGAACCTTTCTTATTTTATAACCTCAAAAGTACTTAATAAATAATAAATTAGATAGTTAGAATTCTTATTTAAATTTAACTTTAAGATTAACTATAAGAAAGGGAATAAGAATAGTAGAGCT